>KL289102.1:43442-84013 GCA_000699545.1 Podiceps cristatus | reverse complement strand
CCAGCTGAGGAGGGGAGGGACAGAGCAGCTTCGCTGGGTACCTGGCACCCAGCCGGGGTGAACCCATCACAATGACATAAGGATTTCAAAATCCAGCCACTAGAAAACGCATGAATAGCATAACATGCCAAGTTGCCATTTGCCGGTAGCCACCGCACTATTCCCGTATGCTTATAACCCCAAGTCACTGGTATACTGGGCATCGCTGGGCAGTAGCCATGCCCGGTTCATTCAAATCAAGCAAGCTGTAACAAGAAGAGCAATCCAATAATGCCAGCAACTCCACGTGGAGTGCTGACCGAATAAATTTTAGCAAGATGGTCATGACTGAAAAATAACAGCAGGGCATCCCTTAAGGTTTCAGACTTTCAACATCAGGAAAAAAAAAACGAAAGTGCAAAACCTGACCCTTGTTGTTCCAAACACACGGCATGACTGTACTCCAAACCGGCACCCTAACCAAAACAAGACATGCCAAACACAGTTTTAATACAAAAAGTGTGAAAAAAGACAGGACACTAGACTCAGGCTTGAACAGCATATACCAGTTTGTGTCCACAGCTCCGAGTCACTGCAAATGTTCTCACCCACGTGTACACAACTCAGGTACATTTCCTATCTCCTCTACCGTTGTTTTCTAGGTCACAAGAAACACACACACAAAAAAAAAGAAAATATTATGTGTGGAATAAAAATTTTCCATTCAATTTATAGAATTAGTATTCTCTCTCCCCTCTTTTCATAACTCACTTTTAGATTTACAGTATAGAAAGCAAGTGTCAAAAGACAACAGGTAACAAGTCAGCAGAAGCAAAAGATACCTCCCACGTAGGTCCCTGTTTTAAAGGACTTACAACGGAGGGGCTCAGGTCTACGGGAGAGATTCATTGTATTTGACTCCTGCAGGCAAGTAGCTTTTAAGTAGACAACAGTCATCCAGTTGGACCAATAACATATCCTTACTTTTCAGTACTTACCTTCTCAACATTTGACTATGAGCAAACACTACCCTTTCCAAAGCTGATGTGTTTATTAGCCACTGAACTGAATGAGGGATGATTGGAACGGTCCTTGTTAAATGTCAGCTGAGACAACGAAAGCCACCGCTCGAAGACCAGCACGAACAGTAAGTTACACTTCTGCTGTCTCTTATGGATGTGCTTGACAAAATTCTGCAGTTCTGCGCCACCTGGTGTGATCCGGTTTACGTTCATAATGGGAACTGTCAGGGTCTTGGAGCACATCACTCATGGGTACAAAAATGCAACAGCCTCCAGTCCATGTCCAGATTTTCCTAACTCCAAGATTTACTTTGCTGGCCCTGAGAACATTCAAGGAGTAAGTTTCCTCAGAGGGGCAGGAGGCTTTCAGGCTCTTCCAACTGTGATAGTACAGACGTACCTAAAGGGAACAAAGAGCTGACTTGGTTCCAGGTCTATTTCCTGCATTAAACTTGCATGGAGGAGCAAACCCAACAGGGAAATCAACAGCTTATTCCTCCCTGCAAAGGAGAGGCAGATTTTTGGACAGGGTGCTGGCTGCAAAGCCAAGCTTCCTATTACAAGCAAGGAAACTGCTTCCTGTTGTTTGATCTTCCCACTTTAGGAAAAGAACACTTGCTCAATATGGCATCAAAGACATTCTTATTGCCATCATTACTTCCACCTGCTCACTGAAACACAACTTCAAATACCAGCTAAAACCTCACAGCCAGGGTGGCAAGGGCAGGCGCTCTTGGTTTGCTGCTACAACATGAGCAGTCTCGGTCACACCTTGAGGACTACTTGGCGTGAGATGCTGCTCTGACATAGAACTAAAAGGTCTGCACCCTCTCCCCTACGTGAAGTGCTTGCTCTCTGCCCTATAAAGACCAATACAGACAGTAAGCATGCTGGCTAAGAGGCTGCATTATGCACCGTTTTCTTTTAAATTATAAGAAAATAAATCACTTCAAAGAAAGTCAGAGTGCCTAAACACACAACCGTTTTAGGATTCCTCTGAAGGTATCAGGACCCCTATCAAATCAACACCTCCTTTGCCTCCCTGGAAAAGCACCCTATACATATACACATATTGCTGTGATTTTTTTCAGCTGTTCAAGCTTTCTGCCAGGGGAGGCTGAGATTGGGTATTAGGAAAAATTTCTTCACCAAAAAGGTTGTCAGGCCCTGGAACAGGCTGCCCCGGGAAGTGGCGAGGCAACATCCCTGGAGATACTTAAAAAACACGTAGATGTGGCGCTTAGGGAGATGGTTTAGTGGTGGACTTGGCGGTGCTGGCCTAACAGTTGGACTGTATCTTAAAGGTCTTTTCCAACCTAAATGATTCTATGAAAATCAGATCTATAAATGAACAGCCAAGTAAACAAAACAATGCAGTGAAAGTGAAACTAATGACTGGAAAATCATAATACAGTGTTATCATTGTAAAACTTTTACCAACTGTTCAAATAGCTTCTGTGATGTTTTTCCTCTAAAAGTTGAACGGAAATACACTAAAGTATCTAGACGCATAAATTTTCACTTCCATAGATCTCCATTCTCCAGTTAAGTCCCTAAATTACCTGCATCATGAAACCTCAGCAAATCTGACAGGGAACATAAAATTTGAGTTCTTTCACATCAGAAATCATCACCAAAAACCCTGAAACCATCTGAAGTAATCTATATAAACTGTTTCAAATAAATCTGATAGCTTGAAAATAAGCAGGATTACACTTACTTGGAAATGCCTGGATCTTTATATTCTGGCTAAACCCAGAAGAACGTGCTCCCATTTCCCAAGCCTGGCAGCCAAGGATCCTTGGGGCAGCCTGGGAAGACCGGTGGAGCTGCTTCGCCTGCAGTGATTTTTCAGCGGGAACAAACTGCATCTGAACTGCCAGCTAAACTCTGAGTGGGCAAGCATACCATGCAGAGTAGAAGGAAGACAACTAATTGGTAGAAGACATGAGAGCCTTTCAAGGAGATGGAAAATTCATGGCCAGATGAACATCTCTCCTGCTCCCCTACTCCGCTCTCCTCTGCCCTTTCACATTAATGGAAAATATCAAACTAACAAGGCAGTGCAATATATCACAAAGCAATTGTGTCACAGGACATACATTTCCCTGTCAAAATAAGTCCACATTTGTTTCAGTGATACACCACAGCAACAACAGATTAGTCCACATACAAAATCCTAACAATAATAATGCAAAAATAACACAAGCCACGTGTTGGCTGATGTTCCCTGCAGTCTTTGTGTAAAAGCTGTTGGAAAACGTGTAGACATGACAGAGCTATAAGACGTCAGGCTCCAGCCATATTCATACACACAGGCTTCACGAGAACGTGGAGCCAACAGTTTCGCAATCAAGCCGTGGGGTAGCCTTTTACATCCTCCTCTCCAGGCTCTTGCCTGAACATAACAATATTGAAAAATATGGCTACTGACACCCCGCTTTGCGACTCACTGAAGTATTTTGACCCTTTGAATCACGCTGGGAACTACATCTGGAAACACACTGCGACGTGTTATTCTGATGTAGAGGACAAGCACTAACCAGAAGCAGAAACCATTATCGACTGGTTTGCTGCAGACAAGCTATCCAAACCACGGAATTGGGTCTAAAATTCAAACCACTGGGTCCTGCCTCTCTTTTCCGACACATTGAAAGAATCCACGTGCATTCCAGTCTGTCCTTAAGTTTGTCCCTTCCCCGTTCAGTGCTGTTGTTTATTTTTCATATTTTCTCCCTCCAAATGTCAACTGCAGCAACATGAAGTAGAAAACTCTTTCAGAACAGAAATACAACCCTAGCAGATGGTGCACAACTGAATACTTTATTCCTTCTTTAATAATTACACTGCGAAAAAAAATTTACGTTGGCATTTTCTTTTCAAAATTGTACTACCAATTCCCAAATTTTATTTGGTGATAAAGCCTAATTAGATCTCGGGGTGCTTGTACTTCACCCTGTCCTGTTTACCTGAGACCTTTCATCTTTGCATCTAAACTAAACAGAGCACTAAACTGCTTTAAGGAAGTTTCTCTGATGAGTTTCTTACCTCCACATGATCTTTAGGATGTTTTTCTTCCGTTAAAAGAAGCCAGACTATGTTGTTGTTATATTAAAAGCTTATCTAGTGTTTGTTTCTTCAGTGCTCTAATTTTTAAATGGTGTTTACTGAGCAGCTGAATTTTAATTCTGTGTTCACTGAGGAAAAGAAAATGCTGTGTATTTATACAGGATTCAGCTTTACTCCCCTCATATTTTAAAATTTACCCTCCAGAACAAAAATACGTATTATTCAGTCCCTGCCACTGCTAAAAAACCCCCAAGCTGTTCTGTGCTTTAAGTGCCCGATTCATCACTTGCTGGTACATCCTTTCATCACTTTCAAAATTAGTATGCAATAAGATGCTTATGTTTTACACACTTGTTTCCCCCATGCACACTGAAGTAACTACACAGGCAGCAGCAAACCAGGCCAGCCCGCGTTAACTGTCCATACACATCTCCTAACACAACACTGCCGCTCACAAAACAACTTTTATTGTTTGAGCAGGATGCCCTAAAACTACCCTAAAAAGAGGTGGATTCGTCCTAAGGCTGTCGGAGGTCACTTTGCACTTTAACAGCGTACTGCGAGCGCCAGGACACGGCTCGGCCCCGCGCGCAGGCAAGGCGGAGGTAAGGCTGCTGCCCGCCAGCACCCAGCCTCTGGGCTGCTGCCGGCTGCGGCGTCTACCTGGCTCTCAAAAATAACCGCAAAAATCATCTGAGCATCTTGTCTTTTGGTTTTGAGCAGATTCAGAAGCTCACTTATGCCAAGGTGGTCTCTTGCTCCACCTACTTTCCTTACTTTTAAAGGGGATGAACTGGTTTTGTACTTCCAGGACAGCATTCTTGAAAATTAAACTGACAAAACAGATGCTTCATCATTTTAGCTGGGAGAGCCAGCACAGGGGGTCCGCTAGCACAGGGAGAGCCAACTGGGGCTTCCCAGCTCGCCAGCAGTCCACAAAGCTGCTACTGAGGGGCCCTGGCATTGTATTCAAAGACACTTTTAAGAGCCAATACTGTAAGCTGTGCAATATATGATGTGTAGGGAGCCCCATAAAATCCTTTAATGGAAACAGTGGGCCTGTATTGGAAAATATAGTATAGAGCTCAGCTCTCACAAGGCACCACAGTCAGCCCAAGCGTACAGGCTGTGGTAGCCCCAAACCTCACCGCAAGCTTTTGAGATGCCATTTTCTGTAAGGAACTTTGCAACGTCAAGTCACAGTTCATATAGTGAACACTGATATAATGAACACTTTTTTTCCTTTTTTTTTTTTTTTTTTTTTTGGTGTTAAACCATAGGAGGTCAGGCAAGAAGGTGAGCCAGCTGGGAGCCTATCAGTAAGCCAGGACTGCAGAGCAACCTTCCTGGACCACAAGCTCTGGGGAGACAGCACAAACCTAACAGGGATATGTGGCAGCTGCTGGGATGGAACCATTCAGTGCCCCTTAATGAATCGTTCCTAGATAAAGGACTGTCAGTTACACCTCCCTCTAGATGGGAGGCGGTCCAAGGCTATCTGGAGGAGGGGGAGGGAATATGCGCAACACTGAGGGTCTTTCTACCTCTTCTTTCTTCCATTACGTACAAATGTAATGACTTTCCTCTTTAAGCAAAAGCACTGCAGATTTGTGCTGCTGTCACCTGCAGTGCCGAGTATTAGTCATTTCCAGACAGAGGGGAAGGCAGGACCCCTGCTCTGAAGAGCATTACAGAAGTACGTATGAGGATGAAGCCACCAGCCTTGCCTCCAGTTATCGAGCACCCCTGACTCTTGCTTTGCTCCTGCTCCCAGCGATGCAGCGTGCAACCGTACAGGGACTGCCCAGTCTGCTACACTGGATACGCGGGGTCCCAGCCTGGAAAAAAGGCTGGGGGACTGCAGGGAGCAGAGGGCCTTCTGCTTCAAGGAGTCTCGTTAGGAAACAGATTCCCTGGATAGAGGACTCTGCTTACGAGACTTTCCACGTCATCCACAACCCCCTTACATAATGGACCAGCACAACGTAAGTGGCAGAAGGTATCTACGACCATGTGATTGACTGTCAGGCAGAATATATTTCTTGCCTGTTTACGTAAGCTCGTCACAACTTCCCTAACTCCTCAGAGCAGCCACCACTTGACCAGCCTGAGGATAAAACCAGCAGTGGCTCTAAGCAGGCCAATAGAAGAACACCAGAAAGCATATCTTACACACTGGACCTGGAAAAAAAAAGCCAGTCTCTCATATCTAAATATGAATGATAATGTAAGTATTCAAAGGGATGACCATAAACAAGTGCAGGCATCAAGAGTCAGAATATGGACCACCCCCTGCTACCGATCAGATCTTCATTTCTAAAATTGATATAAAACCCAGAGCATCGAAAACACTGCTTGAACCGAAGTATTTTTGACATTCATGTACTGTAATTGCACTTTCACTCCTGCTTTTAAATATTAAAAGCACTAACGTGGTCATTAGGGAATCTCATCTGTTTATAGCCAGAAACAATTACAATCCACAGAGGAAGGAAGGAAGGAAAGAATTAATACAATCACCTTTTCGTGGTGCTTGTTTTGTGTGAAAGGACTAACGCATTGCCTAGTTTTCCACTCGAACAACGATTTCACAGGGGGGGGCGGGGGGGGAGGAGGAAAAAAAAAATCTTTGGAAAACAGTGAATGACTTTTTCATTACTATCTGGTTTATATTTGAACATACAGGAAATAGATTCTCCTAATCAGTCTTTTTTACCTACTGCCAAAAATATGAGTGCAGCTTTACAGCCAAAGCAAGCTGTTATCTACTCCTTTTGTAATTCACTCCAATCCCCTACATTAATGCAATATTGCAAATGAGCACTTAAATGCAGCAGAATGGGGAAAAGCAATGACAGAGTCCCTCTGGCACGTGCACACATCCTACAGACTTCCTATTGTGGACCATTCTTATGCTGATTTTTCCCAGCACAATTTAATTTTATTAAAACCCTAGAGTCAACCCTATATAAAACCACACATACAAACCATAGGAAATACCAGCTGTCCCTAGTAAACTCTTACTTTTAAAACTTCTGTTTGCATACAGTATCATTCTGTTCATACTCTTTCTGCTTACAAAAAACAAAGTTATTGCACTTTCTGGCTAGTTTAAATGTGTTCTCATTTTACAAAATGCCTTCCCCCCCCCCCCCAACAGAAAATATTCTTTTGGCCATTTGTCCTGGAGAACGGCTCTTGCACCTTACTTAACACACAATCCCTGCAGAGATGGTTTACGTACATGCAACTTGTCAAATAAAAAAAAAAAACCTACATGTCAAATTTATCGCTTATGTGCTGAGCAACTGCACAATTCATCAACACATGGTAAAATTTGCAATACTTGGAGCACTTCAGATTCACTGTGCAGGTACAAGCCATACGGCCAGCCCTACAAAAACGTGACTTGTTAGATACCAGCTACCAAACATGGATGCTTGCCACGCAACCGGAACAAGCATTTTATCAGAATTGGTAAGAGATAAAGCTCACAGCATCTTTAACACCATTGAGTGACAGATGATTGATCCATTTCCGTTTCCTCTGCCAGTCAGGGAGGAATCTCCCAAGGGAGGGAGACGTTATACACACATGAGGAACACTCTCATTCTGACTTAAAGCCAGCAAGATCAAAAGAACATTCAAGATGCGTAATTTGGGGGAACAGAAATTAGAAATAATAAGCCCAGGTCTGAAAAATACGACAAGCGTCTTAACAAAAATACAGCACAATAGCTAATGTATTGTGACAAGGCAGAAAAAACTGACTTCCTAAGACAGAGCACCTGAACAAACATTTATTATCCCGACCCAAGTGCAGCCAAAGAGTTCCAGAGTTCATATGCTAATGTACCTCACTTCAAAGGTTTCCTTAAGCTACATCAGGACAAAAACCCTCTAATGTTTAGAATTTTAGCACTGCAGAAAAGAGGACTGACAAACTGTCATGCTGGCAAAAGGAAAAAAGGCGTTAAGAAGTGTTCCAAGGTGCAAAACTTTTATTTTTCTTGAAATAGACTATTCCTGTTTTCTGTAATATCAAAACCTGTACCTAGGTGAGCTTTTTTTCCCCGCACAGGGCAAAACAAAATCTGGTAACAATTTCTGTTTCCTAAGATACTCCCTGACAGCCACTGCTACCCTTCTAAATTTCTAAATTACTCTGTGTTATCGGGTGCTTACAAATCAGGAATTTGATCTTCTGGCACCTGGCAAAAGAGAGACACAGCTGAAGCATTACAAAGATAAGGTCCTGTGGCAACAGTTTACTGGCAGAAGGCTCAGGTCAGCTGCTGGGACTGTTTAGAGGGTTGCTTGAAAGAGGATTTTAAAAGCAAATAGAATAAAAGGAGAAAATCCACTTCACTAACTCAGGATTGCTATAGGAACCTGTAGGGATGATTCGCATGACAGTAATGTGGGAAGTTACGGTGCTTGGGAAAACAGAGCGGGCAAAGAGGAACGTAGGTGAGTTGGCTTTGGATGGGAAGGTGTGTTTCGTGTTACAGGTATAGCTTCCTCCTTCCCAGGCTGATGACCAAGAAACAGATGACCAGAAGCCCTCACGGGTCGGGATGTGGGAGCCTGATTTGGTCCCCATGCAGCAAGCACGGGTGCAACCGTTCCAGATCCAGGGCTGGGACACCAACCCCTCTTGATTTCTACATAGGGCTTAGAGGAGTTATGATAAGTCAAAAGAGTGACGCTAAAAGATGGGAAAAAAAAAAAAAAAAAAAAAAAAAAAAAAAAAAAAAAAACAGATCGTGCTTAGTAATGCTAAGGGTAGTAAAGTCTTTCTCAAGGGTATTGGGCACAGTGATTATCAACGTTACAAGATGGACACGATCTAACAACAATGCAGAAAACACATTAAGTTTCTAGCACACAGATTACATAAAGACAGAAGGCACCATTCTAACCACATAGTGATAGCCCTTAATTGCGCACTGTACCAGAAAAGCAAGATCATATATTGCTACCACAGTAAGAGGAGGGACCACTGGTTCATTTCTCACTGAGAATACACAGGCCCCGATGGCATGTAGCATAAATCCTAACAGGCTTGGATAAAGTCATCTCTGCTCCCTTAGCAGCTTTGAATAAGGTCTATAAAACCAAGGACATTCCAAAAAAAAGTGGAACATAGTTAACGTTGTATCAACATTCAAAGGAAGACAACCTAAAGCAATTACAGACCATTTATAATCTGACATCGATCCAGAAAAGGAAAAGAAATATTTTCTGGGTGTTCAACTGATACGGAACCAATGAACAGTTATTAAATTAATGCCAGACATCATGGATTTATGGAAAATCGATCCAGTGAAATAAAGTAGGTTTCATCCTCCAATCTATCCGATTAAATAAGCGCTTACAAATAAAGCACATCAATATTTGTGAGGCATTTCACTTTGTACTATCCAAAGTTCATGCTAAAAATAACTAATAAGCGCATGTTCAAAAGACTGGCTGATTTAGAGCCATCATCAATGTAGAACCAGGCTCTATTTATTAGTAACATCTGTATCAAGCAAGCCTCTGCAAGAACATGTATTAGCCCAGTAGTGTTCAACACCACGCTGAAATGTCTCTACACACAGCATTACCACCATCAAAATCAGCTTAAAAATTTCTGGCCCACCTTTAAATGATATTTTAAAGTCAGATAGAATACAACAAAAGATTTATCATAAACAACTAAAAGTCCAACTGGTTTAACTTGCAGAGAAGCTCTAAGAACAGACTTTACTGCAATTTCCAAGTGCCTCCATTGGAAGGAAACACCAATCTTAGTTCAGCTGAAGGAGGTATAAAAAAACCTCGGCTGTGGACAGAAGTTCCAGAAAGGAAGATTAATCAGTAGTCTAAAAGCCAGTCACGTTGGATTCTTCAACTCTTAACGTCAAAAGATAAAGAATCGGAAACCCTTCCAGAATATATACAACAGCAAAGTACAAATCTGCGTTAGTCACATACAATTGATTGTCTTAATATAGGGTATATGCAAGAAGTACAATGGCCTGTGATATACAGGAGGATATATTAAAAAAAAAAAGGCACTTGATGGTAAGAACACTTAGGCAACAGCTGTATTTTTAATCTTTACAAAAGAAAGTTAACATTAACATTGCCTCAACAGTGAACAGGTTTTATTTATACAAAAATAAACAAGAAAAAAATACACTATTCTCTTTCATTTACTGTATTGTCTTGAATACTTACGGACCGCTTGACTTGCTGTTGCTGACAGGAGGAGAATGAAGTAGAATTTGTTCAGTACAGTACAACACGAAACTGATAACATTATCCTACTTGAATGTCAAGTTTGCTTTGGGAGCGCATGAGTGATATGAAGCCAGAAAAAAAAAAGGCACAAAAAAAAAAGAAAAAAAAAAAAAAAAAAAACCACCAAACCACAAACAGCAATAACAAAAATCCCTGAGACACTTAGGGAAAAAACAACAGCTAAAATGAGCAATTGATCTCAGGGAAGATATCCGAATCAAATTTAATCCCACGCTAAGAAAAGGCAAGCATGTCTCGGGCAAAGTGGATTACCTTTGCAAATGAGCAAGCACTGAAAGGAGAGTTTACTCAGTTCCTTTGCATACTCACAGACTGGAAACACAGCTTGGAAAGGAGCACAACTGATAAGAGAAAAACCACAGCTGGGGAAGACCTCAAAACCGACAGGAAGACAGGTGGAAATATAAACTGCCAGGAAGGCCAGTACTGGATAGAAAAAGATCAGAAATAAAATATTGCACGTCTTGAGAAATTTAGCTGTAGGAACAAACCGTACAACTAGATGAAGGAGGAAATTCAGAGCAGAGTTACTAGAGCACTTCACTGCTTTCCCTTCTATCAAAACTGCGCAGGGTTTGTCAAAGTTTGCACAATGCCTGTTGGATCACATACAGGACAAACAGCTTGCCAGGCAAGGGCCTGAATAAAACAACTCTGGCTGTGCTTCTGTTTGTTCAATGCTACTGCCTGCATCAGGAGCTGGAACTGTTACTTTCAGAAATTCCAGCAAAATTTTGTCTTTTAGGACAAGAGGAACATCCTTGTCACTAACTGATGGAAGTAATAACTACTTGCCAAAACATACAGAAAAGCTGCAGTGTCAATGAAGCTGTACTTACCCGTGGAACCTTTGCCCTGCACGAAGTAAAACGCCAGTCCGTTCCAGCTGGTATGACACAGACATAATCTACTACTAGCTCTAATATGGCTAGTAAAGAAGGAGGTCTATGAGGAATGAATACCTGAGAATTAAGAAAATTCTTCACGGAAACCAAAGACACTCAGATGACCTTGATACCACCTGGTATCCCAATGCTGGAGGAGACAGTTGCCTGTCCAAGGATCTTGAAAATTGATTTTGGTGTGAATAACTTAGGTGCTGGATCACTTCCTGCCTTCTTGTAGTAATAGGATGACCTTTGCTGAGCAAGCAATATGTAGCCATTTCTTCATGGTCCACATTTACTACTGTACATGACAGCTCGCTACAGATGAGGAGCTTGACTAATTATTGTCATCACGTAACCTGTTGCACTGACGAGCAGTTATTGCTCTTGTGTAAATACCATCTTTATATATACACTAGCCTTTTTAGCAGATGGAATATTCCTTTTCACTTCCTGAATTCAGCGACAACCTGCCTTTTTTTTAATGCAGATCTCTTTACAATATTAAAGGTGCACACAAAAAATGGAGAATTTTTTTTTCTTTATTAATGTACTCAAAGATTTCTGTATAAACTTGGTTAACAGTCTGCACAAAGTGGCACGTAACAACAGTACTTTTGGCCAGGACTAACAGCAGGCCAACGTGATGTTAGAAGAGAATCAATCTAAGGAAAACCAGAAGCAAACTACGCTCAGTATGCACTGATGAAGGATTCAGAGCAAACACGAAACTGGCACTGAAGATTCCACGTAACAGTTCTGATTTTTGGTTACGCTCCTACAAGTAACATCTCAAATGAGCTATAGGATGGCTCAAGGATTACAGCACAAAGTACTGAAAAGGCAGTAGTCTTTGTCTTGTATCATCACCTCATTAAAAAAAACAGAAAAACAAAAAACCCTCAAACTAACGAAACACAGGCCCCCAAACCCCCCAAAAAACATGAAACCATGTTCCAACCTGGAAAACCATTCACCGGCTCTCACAGCATGCTTTGTGTCCAATTGAGGTTTGCTCGCTCACTGCCACTGCACTTCACACAAACTGAGCCTTACAAAAGCCACCTTGTCCAGCCTGTCAATATTTCTCCATCAGATGAGCACATGGGGGAAGTTGTTTTTCAGCCTATCCGCGCTACACAAATTCTCTGGTCCAAAACATGAAGCAGTGCTTTTGCGCTTCGGCATAAATCGCAAGAAACAATGCACGTTCAAAACTGAAAACTCTCGTGAGGAAACGTTAAAGATAAAGAGGGCACTGTATGAACGCTTTACAAAAAGGGTATTATTGACTTCATGGTACTTGCCAAAACTCTGGATAATTTCACTCCTTGACTGTGCTCTCAAGTTTCAGCAACTTACAAAGAATTCATTTTCACCTTTTAATCTTAAGGATTAAATATGTTTGAGAAAAATTTGGACCAGAAAAGAGACCTCCCAGTTTATAATTCACATATTAAAGAGGACCTCCTGCTACAAGCAACTATTTCCTAAATGTTGATTTAACAAAATTCATCACTTTAAATGCATGGATTATGATGTTTGCACCAAAATAAATGGTTCCCAGCGCAAAAGCTGCCACACTTGATGACATATGAGGGCAGGTGTTTTTGTAGGAAAACAAAATATTATGGAACTCTTCAAACAATGAGAAATTTACAGACACCACAAACGAAAACAAAGTCTGTTTCTGTGGAAGAGTCTTCCTGCTATTACTAAATATTTTGCCTCTTAATTCTGTAAAGACCAAATAATCCAGAAACACTCAAAGAAAATGCAATTCATTGTTAATTTCTAAGAGGGGAAAAAAAGAAAAAAAAATGCCCACCACCTTAGATTTTTTTTTTTTTAATTTTTACAATTAGCCTCAAATGGAAAACACTAAGAAAAAAAAAAAAAAAAGCAGCCAAGTTTTCTGCTTCTCTGCAGATAACGAAATCTCCAAAACCCTTCTACATGTATTCTTAACATATTATTCTGGCCTTCTGCTCAGCAAAGAGTTAACTGATTTAATTTTTATAGATATTGAGGGATTTGAGGGCATCAAGTTCCTCACAAAATATGCTCAACATTTGTCAGTACTGGACTTCTCTAACGCCTTTGAATTTATTTATTGAATCTTTCCATCTTGATTCAATAGGTGGTAGAAATTGTCCGGTTTTAGGGAACACAATCCATTTGATTTATGGTCTAAAGGCCAAAACCTAACTACCTTTGGTGTAACAGGGCAGATGAAGGCCATGGTACAAGAATTGTCTTTTCTTAAAAAAATATGCTGAATGAAAGGCAGTGAAGTCCAGGGAAATGAAGGCACAGGGAAGGAGAAACACACAAGTGGCAAAGCAGTTCTTGTAACATTAAAAAATACTAGCACTAGTAGACCTTGCTAAAAGTAAACAAAATATGACTGGCTGTCCTTTCATCTTTAATTTTACTGCAGTTAAAGTGTTCGGTACGCTTTCCAAAGCCGAGTATTGCTCACAAAAAGCAGGAAAAAGGAACCAGATGCTTTGCTGTTCACTGGCCACTTATGACTTAACACACTTAAAGAGACACATTGAGTAAGAGATATTCAGACAAAAACCCAATTTATTCCAACAAACTCTCCAAGTGGGAAAAACGTCTGACCTTGTTCTTGGGTTTAGCCTCTTAATTAAAACTACCTCTAGGGAGACAAGTCCTCTCAAGTCCTGCAACATTATTTTTTTTTATTGGAACAGATTATCTTTTTGATTTGTAGAACATCTGCCCATTGATGCAGCCGTTCATGAAATTATTCCTTCATTAAACGACTGCCCTCCTCAAACAAGAAAGCCCACAATACTGAAGAAATCTTGCTCTTATTACAACATCTGTTAAAACCTGTCCCTCCTTGAAAATAAGAAAACCTCTTTGGACGGGAAGGCCCAGAGCCACCACAGGTAGCATCTGCCACCTCACATGAAGCACTCCTACAAGTACCACACTTCCCAGGGAAATACTTGCTAAGAAAAACATTTGAAGTCATCTCTATGCCTGTACATTACCAATTAAATAGTATTTAAAGGGGGGGGGCCTGTCACTCAGAGGTTAAATTCTAACATGAATTCCATTATTAATCAAAACTGGGGGTGGGGGAGAGCAGATGCAGTTGGTACAAATTCTAGAACCATCCTGTAATTGTCCTACATTAAAGGCATCTCTCTCCCACTCAAGTCTCATTTAAGGCAAGCTGGCACGGTGCCAGCTGCGCTCATTAAAACACTTGCAAATACTGTCCTTACGCACCTTCATCACCGACCTTTCCGGATGGGAAGTCACATGCCTTATTTATATCAATATGATAGGACAATGTACCCAGATATAAAGAAAAGTGCCTAAAGCAAGGGTCTAACGTCACGTATCTGCTACGGTGCAAGTCAGTAACGCAAGACACCGGAAAACGAGAGCATGAGACCCAGGAGATTTTGAGCTGCCATTCTCTGGTGATGCCAAATTTCAGGAAGAACCTTACCTCATTTGAGAAATGCTGCATTTTCCAATTTAGAAGAATACCTATCTTTTAAACTAAAATAGGTTTTCAGACATGGCTGGGAGCAATCCAGGCCAATAACACTTCAGTCTAGGTTTGCGGGGAGAACACAGGGCTGAGGAGCATCCCTGCCTGTCCCACCTCCACCCATCACCCAACCCTTGGCTCCATGCCACCAACTCTGCTGCCTCCATTACAGGAGCAGCTCAATAGCAAGAATGAGCACCCACAACTGGAGAAAATGAGGCAGAAACTATTTTTTGCCACCAAACAGAGTGTCTGTGGACCCGTACCCAGGAGAGGTATCCTCGGTATATAAACTGCTGATGGGAACCGGCACCTGTTCTCCTAATGGTGTAAAGATACTTTCACACTACTACAGGTTTATTTCCTAAAAAAAACCAGAATTCTATGGAGTACAGTATGACTTATATTAAGGAAGAAGGTTAAAAAGGATTATATATTCCAAGACTGAGAAGAAGAAAGAGCAGATTCCTCTAATTGAGTACGTACTAGTTCCCAATCCAATCCAACATTCTCAGTTGCTCCTAGTTTTAGCAAACATTTCTTTTGACTCATTCGCATTGCCCAAAGGAAAATTATTGCTAAATCCAGCTAACATGTATATATGCGTTACTGAATCAAAGGTGAATAAGCCACACAAATGTTCTCCAGGTACACCAGATGAGAAATCTTGCGATTAAGG
The DNA here is from genome assembly GCA_000699545.1 of Podiceps cristatus. NCBI lineage: Eukaryota > Metazoa > Chordata > Aves > Podicipediformes > Podicipedidae > Podiceps > Podiceps cristatus. Next base: position 68,530 of record KL289102.1, on the reverse strand, counting down.
AAGATTTCAGACAGGTGTTATTAACTTGGCTTGGTTTATTTAGACTGCCTCTGGATTTAAAAATTCTATCTAAGCAAATCAGTTCAGATAAATTAAAATTTAAAAAGCTTTTGATTCCATAGTCCACGAAAAGCTTTAGCGGAGTATCTTTTTAATTCTTCTAACTAAGAATCTCCAACTTCATGATGAATGCCTGTATATTCAGCTATTTCAACAGTCAGTGCCTTGGGGAGAAAAAGCATTTTTCAAATGCAAATTTCATTCACAATTTTTAATTTTTCAAATGTAAAAACTAAATTAGCACTAAAAGATCATAACTGGCTTTAATTATTGTTCTGTGATTTTACAATGTGAGTTGGTATTCATATACCCAGGGCCCTGCTGAATCAGAGAGTAGCTTTGGCAGTTCTGGAAGTTCAGCCAAAAAAAAAAAAAAGTTATCTACGAGGCAGGCAAGTTCAAGCTAGGAGCTCTTCAGTTGCTGCTGAATTCCAGTTTTGAGTCCAAGACACAAAAAACTCAGACAAAGATATTCCAAGAGCACAGATATGGACATCAGTTTGTTCTGTAGAGCTTTCCCTTCTATATGGATTTTACTTCTGGGAGCTTGCTGATTTTGAAACTGTAGAAAAATAAAGCACCTATTTCATATTAGGTTAGTTAAAACAGAACTACCCAAGTGACAATATCCCAAGTGACTTTTGTCCTTGCTTATCTATCTAGGATGTCCGGGATCACAGAAACAGTTCTCTATCTGAGAGGGCAACAAAAGCAGGAAAAAAAAAAAAAATGAGGCTCACAGTAGCTTATACAATGATTTTCTACTCAATTTCATTTTCAAGTTCATATATACTAGAAAATTGTGCAATGTAGAAAAATAAGTTCTTTAGGCTGATTAAAGAACAGAATCATACCTCAAAAAAAGTCTAGCTTAAAATTGGCAAGCGGGATAGAAGACACTAATGAAAAGGAAATTGTAAATCTTTACAGTCACATGAACGTCTCAGCAAGTAACATCTAAAAAAACTCACCCGAAAACCTGTATGTATATGTTTGCTCAATTTCTTAGCCCTTGGATAGCTGCAGTATGTTAAGATATTTGCCTTTTCTCAGCACATTCAGCATCTCAAAACACTTGATATCAGATACAAATTGTATGTGCCACCTGAGCAACGGGCAGGAGAACGGGAACCAGGAACAGCCATTTAAAATATATGGTCAACTGGCAGCTTTTAAATTAATTTACTACTAACTTCTACCACAAAAACAATTAAAAGTTGGATCAAATCTACCACACGAGTAATGCTGAAATACATGGTAGGACCCTGAGCATCCAGGCCTGGATGTCCCCTCTCCTTGGACCTGGGGTTGGCACCCGGTCCAGCCTCCCGTGACCATGGTCCTAGGAGGGATTCCCGTAGTTTTAAAAGAGCAAACTATCAACATTCATGTTAAAATGCACATACCCGTCTCATACCAAAACTACGGCCAGCTACAATACCATTAGCCTTCAGCTCAATGGGAGTTCGAATACATCCAAATTTTGACAATGCACCATCAACATCCGGTTCCTGAAGCTTCCCTTAAATTGCACTTCCATACTCGCAATTCATATAGCTATTATTGTAGCGTTCTTTCTGATATTAGTTTTATATTCCATATCTGAGAAGAAAAAAATTCAACTTGTGGGTGGTAAATATGAATCACACTTCTGCTGGGAGGAAGTCTTCCTCCTGGAGAGAGATGGAAGGAGAGAAGAGCAGCAGACCGAAGCCCTCCCATCCTATGCAGCAAACAAAAGCCCATTTTCTAATTCAGAAGCAGGGTCCCCGAGTGCTATCTATGAACAAACTCATCTAGGAGGGCGAGGGCACCTTGGCCATAACCAGGAGCACGAAGCTAGAGCAGAAAACACCGATGGTGGACAGGCTGAACTTCAGCAGGCTTTCAAATGCCTGTTGAGTACAGGAGGTATCTTTGGATTTCTTTACAAACTCAAAAGAGTAGTTCTCAAAGCTTGAAAATGGATTATTTAATTCATTTTATTTTTCCTGGCATTTTATTGCAAACACTCTTACGACTGTTTTCAGGTTAAGAAAAACAAGTGAAGGGAAAATGCACAGGTTAATGTTTGCTCTTCTTGAAATTTAGCCCAGAATTGCTAAGTGTTAATCTCTGGAGAAAAAGCAAACTAATTCTTTAAGAGTGGCTCTGATTTTAGGCCACATGACCTGTTTCTCACATCTCTCTCAGATTTCATATAGTTCTTGACAATCTACCATTCGCACAAAATCCCAGGAAGATTTTATTCATTAAATCTAATGATTGTAGCAAACTCTCTTCTCTCTTAATAAGCTTTCAGGAGCACATGCCAATAGCAGCATTCCTGAGCTACTAGCTACTGACTTAATGTGGTTATGGCAGCTGAAATTTTGCTTTCCTCAAACATGAACAAAAACAATACATTAATATCTGCTTAGAAAAGAAAATAGTAACTGAAAATGGGGCTTTTCATGTTAACAACTAGTCAATGTTTCTTAAACCTCGGTAAAATTGTTCAAGCGTATAATAATGTCACTAGTGACATTTTGTGAATTCATGCGTTTTGAAATATAGGTTGCACATCACATCTTGTTTTCCAAGTAGTCTGTATACACGGTTAGGAAGTCACAATGCTGCGTGATATTCTCCATTTAGCATTTACACACTGAATAGAACGTGGTTTGTTTCTAACTGACTGTCATTATTATTTGCTTATATTGGCTGGCAGGGAAAAAAAAGAAGAAAAGTTTTGTTCTTTCTTCACTACCCCATTTAACCTTCTGCAAAACATAGTGAAGCTTGTTATGCTTGTTGCAACATTAGAACAGGGATTAGAGTGGATGCTTCAGGAAGCTGCACTAATAATTCAGCTACATACGTGGGGACAAACGCAAGGGACTTCAGACGGTGCAGAGGGAAACATGTTTGCAGGACACCCCTAACTCCACAGTTCAGGCTCTCGATTCAGGTGTGCCTTTCAGCTCCTCCTGCATGGAACCCGGTGTGGTCCTCACTCCCTATCTACCCTCAGCCTGTGAAAATACAACAATTAAGCTCAAGGCCTCTCACCCCCCACCCACCCCTTTAAAAATATATTCCTCTACTTTGAAGGCTGGTTTTGTTCCCAGCTCCCCAGCGTGGGCCAGCCCTCGGTGCCTCTTGGCTGAGCAGCGGATGCAACGCGCTGTGTGCCCCTCGCGTTGTAATGCTAATGAAGGAACTAGCCAAAAGCCCACCACGGTATTTGGAAGTCCTCTCTCTGTGGGACAAAGCAAATGAGTAGCGTCCATCTCCACCCCACTATCTGTGAAAGGACTCAGATTCCCAGGCAGCTAAACCCTGAAACAAGGGTTGATCTGTAAATTGATCCTTACATGTAGACCTCTAACCTGCATTGAGTCTTTCCAGGTCAGTGGAGCACTTGGATAAGGAGTTACAACCATCTAAAACAACGGCAGGATCAGTGAGATGCACGAGCATGAACGTCTTACGAAGCTGTGGAAGACGTTTAGCAGCAAACTCCCCCAAGCCCAAGCAGAGTAGGTGAAGGGATAGAGAATCTCTCTCAATTGTCATGGCTCTTACACAACACGGCACAACAAGTGGTAAAAGCGTTACGCAGTCTGATCCTGCATCGTGCTAGAAAATGACATCTTTTACAGCACGGAGTAGGGTCGTCTACCATTCCGACCAGGGTGTCTGCGCCAGCACCATACGGCACTTCTGCAATAAACCTCCTACATCTGGCACAAATTTACAGAGGTGCTGACCCATGAAGATGAAACAAACCTCCTCCAAGCCCCATAGACTAATCCTTACACTGGTCCAAATCCAAAGCACATTTGTTGACCCTGCTTTCTCTAATAAAAAAGCGTGCAACCACATTTATACTGAACGCAGGACCTGCATAAAGAACTTTAAATTTGTCAAAATGACATGCCACTATATAGTTTTCTAGTAAGATACCTATGTATACAGTCAAATTTCTGCTCAATGTGGAGATGAGCACAAGTCTTCCTAAAACAAAGGCAGGCTATTCATATTAAACAACTTCTTTTCAGATTAAGTGAGGAAGGTTCTATTTCAAGACAGTTTTTTTAAAAAACCCAAAAGCACAGAAGATCTCGAGTATATTTTTTTATTATTATTGCTTTCTATTACACCCAAGACTCTATCATTCAAGTTAAAGATAAATATTGTCATTCCAGTTCACTGGCATTATACCAGCTATTTTTCCCCCCTACGATCACTATCCTTTTTTTTCTTCTTTTTTTCCACCCTTTATGGCCGCAGCGCAAAAATACAACTGACGTAGAAGGTCGGCGCCGTACACAAAGCCAGCACTGAATTGGACTTGTGGGCCCGATCTCCTGCACTGTGCTGCCTTTCTGAAAGGGAGCGTGCAGCTCAGCCTGCAATGTTGTGCTTGGACGCCGTTCAGGTCTCCAAAGGAAAAAAAAAAAAAAAAATACACCAACCCAAAAACCACAACACACCCACCTTGTTTTCATTCCAGCCATGTTTACATAAAGGGTCTAAAGATCCCCACCGGCAGGTTATTTCTAACCCCCGGCCTCCTTCCCGCCCCCCTCTCCAGCCAGCCCCCACGGTAACAACCTGCCATTCTCTGCAGCGGCCACAGTTAAACATCTGGCCGTAAATTGCCGGTGCTGCGTGTTTCGAGACGTAACTACTTATCCTAGCTCGAGAAGGAAGGCAGAAACGGTTAACTGCATCTCAACCCAACTCTACTGGCACGGCAATTTTTGTTACTGCATCATCACCTGGCATCTAGGCAAAACCGGCCAACAAACCTGTTTTTAGCTAAAGTAATGTTTGTAGTGAATTAGCCAGTATTTATCTGACTGACTCTAATTATTGGCTGGATGGGCGCATCTAGAGCACAAGCCTTATGAGGAGCAGCTGAGGGAGCTGGGAGTGTTTAGTCTGGAGAAGTGGATGCTGAAGGGAGACCTTATTGCTCTCTACAACTGCCTGAAAGGAGGTTGTAGTGAGGTGGGGGTTGGTCTCTTCTCTGTAGTAAGAAGTGACAGAACGAGAGGAAACGGCCTCAAGCTGCGCCAGGGGAGGTTTAGGTTAGATATTAGGAAAAACTTCTTCACCGAAAGGGTGGTCAGGCATTGGAACAGGCTGCCCAGGGAAGTGGCTGAGTCTCCATCCCTGAAGGTATTTAAAGAACGGAGAGATGCGGTGCTTGAGGGCATGGTATAGATGGACTTGGCAGTGATGGGTTAACGGTTGGACTCAATGATCTTAAGGGTCTTTTCCAACCTTGACCATTCTATGATTCTATGATATGGGTCATTGAATTTCACCCGGCTTTTCCTCACAAAACAGAGAGAAGTACAACCTGGTTACTTGTACATCGTACTGCAGAAGTACGTTTCCTCTGAGCAATTCGGGGCAGGGACAACGGTTTCGCTTCGTGTTGTACAGTACCCCAAGCAACGCAGCAAGGAGTTCCCTGGGCAGCAGGTCTAGGCAGTGCGTCAGCACAACCGATAAATAATAAGAAAAAGCAAAGCAACCCCTGTTTTCACATGCCCTGCTGCAATTCTGCTGGCTCAGCCAGGATAGCTAGAAGTGCAGATTTAACCAGCAGAAAAAGACTTACGCCAGCTGACAAGGTCTGCTGTGGCTTCTGCTCATCACACCCTGCGTAGAGCAAGGAAGCTGTTTCAAGTAACGCTCCAAAAGATGTACATTAAATTTATGAGCATGCGTGACAGCACACTGAATAATAAGCTACGCGCTTCTGACGTGTTCAGGAATGCTTCCGTGCCCCACTGAAGCCCAGGAGAATTTCACCGTGTCTTAAGGCCACTGGATCTGGCCCTCGTCCCCTCAGGCGAGAACTGCACCGCACCCTCCGATCGGGGCGAGGCACAGGCCACCGCCACATTCCACGGGCCTTGACTTAGGTAGCTTGGGTTTGTCTGTTTTGTGCATTATTAAAATGGCAGAAATTATTAGGAGAATATACTTGAAAGAAGTTTAGACTCATCAAGATAAATACCTGACTGTCTCTCCCAAACTTCAGAAAACAAAAGTACTTCCCTCACGTCCTAGCAAAGCGTACAATGGGGTTTGGGGTTTTTTTGTTAGTGGGTGTTTTGCTTTGGTTGGTTGGTTTTGGGTTTTTTTTTGTTTTGTGGTTTGTTTGGGTTTGGGTTTGTTTTTAAAAAAAACCACACAAACAGAAAACCAAAAACAACCAACACACACTTTCTTTCTCCTCCACTTATTTGAATAAGATGAAATCCACGTGGCTATTTTTATTTAACTTTCTCCAGCAACACTTACCCAGCTGACAGCCCCTCATCCCTTAGCAGTTAACGCCAAACTAGCTGGAAGCCCGAGACCCTAAAGCACTCTGCGAGAAGCACATTTTACAGGTGGCCCTTACAGACCTACACAAATCCTAACCGCTACCTAAGTCCAGCCTATGTGCCCACTCTAACCATGGTCCCATGTATATCTCTTCCGGCATATATTAAATATTTGCACATATGACATTAGCAATTCGATCTTACATTAAAACATATTTCTTAGGAGGTATTTGTAACAGAAATCACCTTTCCAGGGTTTTTAACTTCACAGGAGGTTTATTTTTATGCTTCTAGTCCATTCATACAGTGCCAAGGAACAATCTTGTGTTGCTTATATTAAAAGCTGTTAATTTTGCATCTGAAATTCACGTTTAAGATTCTTAAACTATGAAGCAATAATAGGTACATTTGCAAAAATCCAGAATTGTTGCTGACAAAACTGTTCCACTGAGTCGCCTATACTTTTCTTCTAACATATCCTCTGTAAAAAGTTTGGGCCAGAGGCAGTATATGGGGGTTTACTGCAAACTGTCACATACATAATTGGCATTATCTATGAACTTGCATCAACAGTAACATCCCAGAAAGGGATATAAAGGTTACAGCTTTCAGGGGTCCTTAATGAGGAAAAATAACTAACACTAGGGCATAAATATCCCCTACTTTTGCCTCATTCACAAGCCCAGCCGCCATCTGCTTTACACACCTACTCCATCTTTATTGCCGTCTTTATCTTCACCTTTACACGTTCCTGATACACGTTAATTTGTCACAGGACACTGTTGGAAGGTTGTCTGATAAAATGTAAAGAGAACCGCTCAAATTTTACGCTGTCTGCAAGTAATAAACTTATTACCACTCTTCTGATATAGTTAGTCCATGACAACACTCTTGCTCAGTATTATTTTTGGCTCGTATCACAGCATTACTTCTATGCTGCCTTTTTTAATGTACTTATTAGGATCGTGAACTGAGGAGGAAAATCATTTCCTCAGCGGAAGCCCCCCAAATCAAAGAATGTCCTCAGAGTAAAAACTGCAGCTTTTATGAATCCTTCTTAAATTTAAGTCTTATGCTGGGGAAGGGAAAACAGAGGGATGAACTTGGCCACCCCATAGTTCAAAAATTAGTTCAAAGATGTCAGTTCATCTCCCACCAGGTATTCCATTTCATCTGTTCACCTAGGGAAAGCGGGTCAATGACTGCAAGATTCAGCATCCCCTGATGTCTATATTCCGAACGACTGCTAGAAGGTAACGAGAAGGCACACTTGAGATGTCAGAAAAACTTATGGTTGGCTGTACAACCATTATGCTTGTGCAAATGAAGAGGATTTATGGTAGCATTGGTTTTTCTACCTTCTGCACCATTGCTTACTTACAGTATGCTTCAGCTCTGCTGGAATCGAGCACGGATTTCCTGGTAGCTTCAACAGAAGGACGATCGGGCTATTCATGCTCTAGACAGGGGTCGTAATGGGGCAAAAACGACTGTAACTTGCATAGATGGAAGTAGGATAGTCAGTAGCCATTAAAAATGCCTACTCTGAAAAATGGAGCACTCTAGAAATCTTGAGAGATTATTCCTCTGATTCTGTGGTCCTTTTCCTTCCTTTTATTTTATCCAATGTCTGTCAGATACAACTCTGTGTTCGAAACTAACTAGTAGCATCTTTACAAAACTTACTTTGCCATTTTGATATCAAAACTATTCATTCCTAGCTTTCTACAAAAACCTTGATTATTTATTGCGGGAAAATGAAGGTAAAATAGAACGTGTATCTGTTCTTGTTTCGGCTTTATAAATTTAGGAAATGGTTCAAGAACAGCTTATCTAAGTGAAAATGAGATCTCTGTAGTGCTGCTTAAAGCCAGCAAGAACAGCTCTTGGGTTAGATTTATACCTGTACCTCGGTTAGATTTATACCTCCTGCATTTTATTTCCTAAATAAGAAAAAGCTTTGGTAGTATTCTAACTGTCCCATACTCAAAAAAAATCTCTACCCTGGGACAATTTTATTCTGCATACCCTACCAGGCCCCGTATCAGTATGTACACAGCGAGTTACTATGGGGTGATGCATTCGCTGAACCAAGTGCCTTACACTGCATACTTTTGCATATAAAAGCTTTTGATGGAACAAGAGTCAATGTGTGGCCTGCTTATTTTCGGGTTTCTTGTGCTTTCGTTTGCTTCATTTGTAAATCTCTTATTTCCTGACTATCAACACACCAGGAAACCATGGCAGGAGGTACTACTAGTGCTACCAGTACTTACAGTAGTTCACAGGAGAATCTGGAATACTCGGAGAAATACAGAAACTACTCTTTCTGGGTTTAACATGTTACAGAGTAAGTTGCTCAGAACAGTAAGTTGCTATATTGACGCATTTTGTCCCAAGGATTATGATTCTTTGACTGTGGAACTAGCAAAAGATTCATGTTGCTGCTGCAGTACCTAATCTGCAAGTATCACTGAAGCCCAAATACCTCAAACGCTTCTAGTTCGCTATATATCCTCCCCGACCCAGGACTCTTTCAAAATGGAGGCAGAGGTTTGTTAAAATCGCACGAACAGTTTCTATTATAATCGTTTTTCATTAAAGATGTTTTTTGAAAATGTAGGGTGGGTTTTTATCAATTAAACTTTGCTTGATCTCACAAAAAAAAAAAAAAAAAAAAAAAGCCAAACTCAGAAATATCTTTTCATGAGCAATTTCTTCATGACTGAAAATATTATCTAGATCAGTCATGTTAGAAATTTTTTTGTCTTTTAAATTGTGAGTTTCTGGACAGGGGCTCTGTGTATACCCATCCATAATTGAAATACAAAATGAAAGCTAAATAAAACTACAAGAAAAATCAAAGCTGTTTCCAACTGTTACTTTGTAATGCAGATGTTCCTTTGCTTTCAATTTCTTCTTTTCCCATCACTCTGCATATACATTTTTGTTGTTCTGCAATTAGGAATCACATACACCATGGGAGGAATTTATTTTAGATGTTCTCTGTTAACACGGTCATTTTTAAATAGCACAGCTCAGTCCTCATGAGGTGAATGACTCTTTAAATGCAAGCGTAATATGATTTAAATTCTGTAGCAATTAAGAATCTATGCTATCAAAACCCCCACATTTTCTACAGTACGACTGAATCATTTTTATTGCACATTTGAGCTGGATCGAGGAGATTCTGGTGGCAAGGGTATTATTTTCAGGAGTGCAAGACCTGCTCTTTTTGGGCATCAGAGGAGACAGGCACTGAGAGAACACAAAGACCAAAGCAGCGTCAAGACCAAAAGGCAATGTTTGCTGTGCGGTTCAGGCCAGCTTTCATCAAGCACTTGCCTTCCCCCCACCAACCAAGACAATGCAACCTCTGTCAATGCTGCCATTGAAGAATTTGGCTCCAAGTGGAAAGCTCTTTCACTAGTTTTATGAAATAAAGGGCTTTGACGCTTTTGGAGGGTTGTAGAGACCAAGGAACTCTGACTTTGCTGGGTTCTCATTGCTTCCTCTCCCATGCCACTGGCAGGATCCTAATACAATGAAGACTATTATGGATAGAAAGGAGCTAAGATAAACCTGACAGGACTCACCTGCCACAGGCTTGCAACGCTCAGAGCAGTTCCACAAGCCAAACCTACAGGAGTCATTACTGTCTCAAAACTGATGCAAGTCATTAGGCGCAACTAAACTGAGATGAAGGCAGTATTATACAGGAAGCTTCTACTTCAAATGCCTCTCTCTCCCTAATGCTCCACTGTACAGCAAATCTTGCACCACTTGGATTAAGTGAGCCAGTATGTTTTTCAGACCCTATAATTTAGATGAGGACGAGTTTTAGAAACATCAAGGAGCATATGTCCTATAAAGGAAACCAACAGAAATCTCATACTATGGATTTATGTTTGTTTTCTGGCTGAAATGTCAACTCAAAACCTGCTCTCCTCTGAAAAAAAAGGTAAAAAAAGGGGAGGAAAAATTGATGCTGCCAATTTGACAAGAATATTAGCATAAAATCGTGTAGCATTTGTTTTTATTTCTTACAACACATTTCATTATCACCTAGCTTCTATATAAGTTAACATCCAAGACAGTCGAGTTCTATATCCATCTCATGTTTTATTTTTTGTTGTCATCCTCCCCTCACCCCCAGTTTTTCTTTTCACACCCTTCCTTGAAGTACCTCTGATTTCTAACAATACTCATTTTGGCGGTTCGATGGTTTCAAAGACAGAAATAACGTTCTGTGTCTTGGCATGGCTGCAGACAAAGCTTAACTATGCCCTCAAGTTACATCGGGAGAGGTTTAGATTGAATATTAGGAAACATTTCTTCCCTGAAAGGGCTGTCAGGCCCTGGCACAGGCTGCCCAGGGAGGCGGCTGAGTCACCATCCCTGGAGGGATTTAAAGACGGGGAGGTGAGGTGCTGAGGGACATGGTTCAGTGGTGGTCAGGCAGGGTTGGACTCAATGATCTTAAAGGTCCTTTCCAACCAAGGGATTCTATGTTTCTACATCTGACATTAAAGACGAAAACAAGATTTAAAATTCCAGCTCCAAATACTGTAAAGAACAGGAAGAAGTGCTAGAAGGCAGCAAAAAGCTTTCCACTGGATTAACTGTCACCGTAGTACACGTCTATCCTGTACAATATGATAATGAACATTAGGCATTCAAGGATGCAGATTCAGTAGGTCTAGTAAACTTTAAAACTTGAAGAAACACCAGTCTTGCTATAAAAATTTGTCGCTCAACCATTGAGGATACTAAACAGAATATTCTCTCTATGGCCAACAGTTCATTTCTGCTGTCTCTGGAACCTTTATATTCAAGTTCCAAACTCTCAACTTTCATATTTTGTTAATATCCAGCCTCATGACTTTCTATTCTACCATCTCTTTGGATACTCTGAAGACAGCACCTACACACTTGCTATTACAGCCATATAGCAATTATTCTTTCTTTGTTGGCTATGAATAACTGAAACAAGAAATCTACATATATCTTAACCAAGCTAATAACAAGAAAACATGCAGCTATGTTTGGGAGCTCATTAGCAAAAAGCACAGACATACAGACATTCCCTTGCACAAAACCTCTTTCACCAGCATCAGATATAGAATACTTTCTGCATTTGTCACCTTTCAGGTCTGAGTTTCCAGCACGCTCCTTGTTATACGCAATTAACCCCATGCCAAGGTTTGGTACATTTCGTAATAAATCCCTGACCGCATTCGCTTCGGGCTTGGCAGCTCTGGAAAGGCTCTATTCATTGGGGCAGCAGCAAGCCACAGGACTCACCACACTGCACAACTCACTCGCAGAATTCCAGCACGCTACAGATTTCAACAAGCCATCCCCTCCCTCCTCCTTTCAAACAGCCTGACATATGACTGTGATTAAGTAGGATATGAAAAAGCACCAATCAATTTTTCTCTTTTTCTTCCCTCACCTCCTCCTTTCCACTGCTTTTCCCTTCAGACGCCACCCCCCACCACCCCCCCTTTCTCTCCCAGCACTGCATGTTAGGTAGGAATCCTTTTATCCTCTTTTTTTTTTCCCTTTTCTCCCCCCCCATTTAAAACAGTAACCATCTGTTACTTGCAGGAAGGCGCTCTCTCCTTCTCGGGTTTCTTCAGCTTTGCAGCACTAACCTCACGGCAGAGCGTAAGGCTAGCTCTAGGCTGGGAAAGTGCCCCGTGAGGCACCCGAGAACAACAGCAAAACCAACAGCAGTGGGAGCAACCACTGGCCATCAAGCCGTCTGTTCACGGACAATGCAAACAGAAAAACACGTACATTTTTCCAGCATTCACACATCTACAATGACGAAGAGGTTGCTGGGAGAGGCACCAGGAAAGCATGTTTCATAGTCATGCCAGGGAGAGCATGAGTGGGAAAACAGTTATCTCCATAGTACGCATACTCTTCACACTGCACTGTGGGTCACGCTCGCTGGCAACAACGGGGTAATCCATTCTTGACATCAAAAAACCCATTCAGAAGAGAGCAGAGCCCCGGGTAAAGACGACTCATCATGCTTAATAGCAACACTGCAATTAGGCCTCAAATGAGCTTTTGTTTTAACTGAGAAAGGGTGAAAGCCTCTGGTAACTCATGACACTCATCTTTCATAGAAGGAAACCCCAAATGATATACTCGTACATAGTTCGGCATGGGTTATCCATGCAACAACTTCCAGCAGCGCCATCTTCATCTTCTTTCTCAGCAACTGTTGCCTTCTGCTTAAGGAGCTACCACAGAAACAACTGGGACACTGCTAAGCTGCAACACCTCCACCATCCCTCCTTGTGAGGCAAACGACTGACAAAATGACATTTAGAGGGCATAAGCTAAGCTCCAAAGAGTAGCTGTAGCTCAAGAATCAAGAGACAGCACACACAAAAGGTCACCTTGTACTAACAGGCCTGGTTTTCTGTAGGTCTCATTTCTCCTGCAGTCCCTCCTTTTGGGTTCCGTCCTTCCCAGAGAACCTTCCCTCGGCCAGAAGGCTGTTCATACCTTTTTGACATGATAAAGCATAAAATCATACCGCAGCCGACTATGCCCAAAGGCAAAACCTAATGAGAAACTAAAAGAGAAATTAAAGTTTATCTAATTACTATCTTTGCCTTGTTAACCTACCCTTTGCCTTGCCAAAACACCAACCTAAATACATACCCTGATTTCATGTCATCACCTTGCTTGCCTGGAGCCACTGAATACCAGAATCCAGAGTGAGATATCCTCATTATTTTTTCTTCTTAATCCATTTTTTAGTGAATCCAAGTCTTTAAAAATAGTAGAACAACTGCCTATGGCATAGTGAAGTCAGACAATAATACTCAAACCATAGCAGCCGCAGAATGTATTTGATTCATCTAAGGACAAATTAAACTTGTCCAAGACTTTTAAAGTTATGTAGCTTGTGCCTAATCTACTTGCAAAAAGCTGAGTTCACCTACTGCTCAAGTAGTGCCTGTTCGTGCATCCCAGCCCCGTTAAGAGTGTCGTTCACGACTTCTAGAGAACTCGATTGCACAGCATCACACCGTGTTTCCAGGGCTCCTATTTACCGCAACACAAAGCATGGCTGCAATGGGATCAAAAGCTGGAAAGGTTGAAAGATTATTTAATAAAACAACAAGGCTAAATTTACACGTTACCTTGAAAGATCCTTCAGGAGTTCTTACACAGCCCTCTCCTCACCACTCCATCACTGTGTACACATAGCCCTGGGAAGAGAACAGCGCTTAAGCATCCCAAAAGCCCTTTGCCAGTACAGAGGTGGGTATATGAAGTTCTACCAAGTTACTAAAGATATCCAGCAGACACGGGCCGTTCCTTTGCTAATAAAAGTGAGAAAAAAACGGAATCTGAGTTTCTGCAACTTGCTCTTATCACCAGCCACCAGTCTTGCTTCTAAATTTACCAAACCTTTCACAGACAGCAGAGAAGGGTAGATGTTTTACTTGAGTATGAATGGTACCAGCCCTACTCTGAGGCAAAAAGCTTGGCTATCCCTGAAAGTCCAATCCATCCGTTTTAACAAATACGTACACTTAACTTTAATCTAAGCACTATTTACAAAAATACATACAGACATAAAAGAGCATAATAAATTAATAGCTCACAAGAGGCAGCAATGACTAATGACAGAACTTACTCTCCTTTCCAAAGCACTGGCCCAAGGGAACACAGCAGATAAAATTACCTAAGTTGACTTTCTGTGTTTCTGTTAAACCAAAACTTTGGTGTATTCTGAACTGTCTGTGTGATGTTTCCCAGCTGGAAGACAGAAGCTTTCCTAAACAATTCGGGACTTTAACGTGACCTTACAGCCGTCATCTTCTTTCATACAGCCAAGGGATACGCCTGTTAGTTTATATAGGGTTTATCTTATCCATCAAATTCTCCTGCCTGAACGCTGATGTTGCCTACTTGTGGCTGTACTGTCAGTAGAGCCTGCAAAGACCTCTCCAGTAACCTGACTCCTGTTCATGGACAACAGTCAGCGTAACTGTAAAAAGCAGTTGTGGAAAACCCTTCACGGGCAATTACGGCATGAATGAAACAGTCCAACCCAGACAAATATGCTCTATGAATTGTTTTAAATCCACACACTCGGCCTGCATTTCATTTCTTTGATGAAAATTGTCACCAGTGATGATTTGGTGCCGCCAAAATTGTACATATAAATGATGACTGTTACCTGAGTCAGAGCTGCAAGTTCAGGGACGAAACAAGCCAACACTCTGCAATTCTTCACGCTGCTGCAGCTGCATGCAAGTGTCAATTCTTGAGAGTTTATTTTCAGTGTATTTATTGACATAAAACATAGTGGATAGTGTGTTAAAACTGAGACGTGAAAGCGTCATTTCTTCTCTAACCCAGATAAAACCGACTGGCATTCACCAGAGCTTTTCACCTCCCACATCTCGTGTTGCGGGGATCACTTACTGAAATCTGCATCGGCTTCTCTGTTCACTTTATCCCGGACTGTAATGTGATTATACACGGAAGAACAAGATGCCTGCAGATGCACTTGCGATTGAAACATGGCGATTATTTTCTTCTCTCACACTTTTCTGGGTTTTTTTTCCTCTCTAAATTATCTTTTCTAACACACTTCCCCAGCAATCGCTTCTTTTGTTAGAGCTGAACCATTTCTTTTCATTATCCTGCATTCCTCTTCAACAAACTTTTACCAACCCCGTGTCTCCTGAAAGCCCACAAGTTGATCATACTTTGAAAATATTAACAAATATCTAAAATGAAATTAAAGTGAAGGACATAACTTTTAACCCTTTGCTGATAAGATTTCCTCATGTGAAATATTACTGCCCCATCATCTGCTCTGAGGGTGCAGTTCCACAAACATTTACTCCAGGAAGACCGGCACTCCCTGTCCCAGAACAGATTTTATGATATTTCTGACATTCACCGTGCTCAGCTGCATGTCCCTGAGTCCAGTTCACGGTTCATCACGACACCAGTTATGCTGACAAAGTCACGCCATAGACCTCTGATAAGTTCCCATTTAAAAAACAAACAAAAATCACCCACCAGAAAAAAAGCCACAAACAAAAAAACCCCATCATGGCAAGGAAAAAATCACAAGTTTTGTGTGGGAGGAGAGGTTGGGGGAAGGTAAAAGAGAAAGCAGCCTGTCATGGAAAATCCTCTTTGCAACAAGAGGGAAAAAAAAAATCACCTCAAATTATACCCTGACAACAACTAGCTTCCAGATAACAGCCCAATTTACTTTAATACAGCTCAAATATTTAACAATATTAGATTATTAAGGTATTAATATGTAGTATGTGGCAATAATAATTGTAAGCTGTGGTTCACTGAGACGATAACTGCAGTTTCCAGCTGCCCAGTACCTATAAAAGCAGTGAAAGCTCATGACAAAAAACCCCTGAACTAGTACCGAGCCATTCTGCTGATACAAATAAATTTAAAAAATTTTTTTGAAAGTAATTTTATCTTGGCAGATTTTGTGCCAGATCAGGTATCATCCTTCTTCCTGCAGCTGGTACGAGGCAGCTATAAATACCTCATTGTGTGCT
The DNA here is from genome assembly GCA_000699545.1 of Podiceps cristatus. Lineage (NCBI taxonomy): Eukaryota > Metazoa > Chordata > Aves > Podicipediformes > Podicipedidae > Podiceps > Podiceps cristatus. Next base: position 52,560 of record KL289102.1, on the reverse strand, counting down.
CCCGCCAAGCTGACAAAAATGCGAGCAAGTATCTCACATCTGACCTGGTTCAAATTCACACGGCGTGGCCGACACGGCCGGACAAATATCGACGACCAGGGCCTCACAGGGTAACAGGCGCTGTGAGATTCTTCACAACACCCAGGACTCGCCCACCAATATCTGGGATCAATACGGTGACTTCCACAATATGTTAAAAGGGGCTTTTCCGCTGCAATATTAATTTATACTTATTTAAACAGATGCAAAGGAATAAAGTAATGCTTGTAATAATTACTGAAAATTGAAAAAAAAAATCTTATCACACAAAATCATCATCTTTTGGCAAATTTTAAAGTCTTAGATCTGATAGGAAACTTCCAATTTACTTCAGTGGGGTACAGATCAGGCTTTTCATCTCCTACCTGTAGCTCATTCAGCTCCAGACTTGACAAAATCCTGCCAACTTTACCATGCCACTTCATAATAAACTGTGCGTTTGGACTGAAGCTAACTGAAAGCTGGAGCTTTTGATGAGTGCTTGCAATTACATCCTCATTTCCCTTCGTCGACTGCGCACAAAAGTGCTGTAAATCTCTATCGTTTCAAATAAGGTCTTCAAGGGTAATTTTGGCAGCCAAGCAGGAGCATGCATCATGCTTGAAGTACTGTAGGATCCTTTTTTCTTCTTTTTTTTTTTTTTTTTAGCTCTTTTGGACTCAGATCTGAAAGTCTTATACAAATTCATTGCTCACCTATCTCAGATGACATTTTAATTGTAGCTTTTAACTACACATAGGCTAATGGAGGAAAACTGAGTAGAGAGTTCTTTGCATAGACATTCAGATGGAAAGACTTTACTGAGAGAATTTATTTTGCACTGCTGAACTTTATATTAATGTGATATCTATAAATATTGTTAAACACATTGGGGGAAAAAAAAAGCCTTTAAAACACCCTTTATGGATTTCAGAGGGGTTTTTGAAACTTCATTGGCAGCGTATAAGCATTTAAAATCCAAATGTGATTTCTTAATTCATGGTGTTACGGAAACAACTTCCCAAATCTCCATATCTGCCACCTCTTATTGTTTAGGGTATTTTTTTTTTTTTTTTATTCTGTCAAACATTCTGACAAAGTGTGTGTGTATATATATATACACATATTTATATTCCCAGAGCTAGAAATTCTCATAGGACTACCTGGTGATTTTATTTACTTATTTATTTTGCTTACAGCCATCAACACGTTTATTCTCTCCCAGTCAATAAATGTTATGACGCTCATAGATGTTCTCTACGTTGTCTTTACGCACAAAGGCTCACTGACAACATTACATTTGTGAAAACATTTTAAAAGCACAGAAGGATGAGCATGCAGAAAGGGAAGTGGAATTCCCACACTTCCCAGCTCTATGAAACAAAAAGGAATGCCTACTTCCCACCCCGGGGCCTTGTCCAACATGGTACCACATTTGCTAAGGTCCAGCATAACAGTATTTCATAGCTTTCGTCTGGTTGTTGGTGGTTTAGGTACTTCTAACTTTACTTTGAGAAAATTCGTGTCACTGCAGAAGCCTTGAGACTAAAACCAGTGTCTTTCAGCTTTGACAAGTGACAATTTCTGTTGTTGTGGGTTACAATATTCATTGCATTTAGTTTTTTCCTATTGTGATGATGACATTTAGAACAAACATAACTAGCTAAATGGAGCTAGAAAGCCATTCAAAAAAAAAAAAAAAAAAAGAGTAGGAATCACCTATTACATCTGCTTTTCATAACAAAGGGCTGCAAAGCCTGTATTGAAAATACATTCCTATTTCTCTAAGCCGATATTCCCGAAAGGTAAACCCAACATCTAAACTCAAAAACTGCAAGGTGTCTTAGAGACAAAAAAGGAAATCCAAATGAAACAGGAACACACATGCTGCAGGTAACGTACAGAAAGTTAAATACATTAATAAAGCACTTCAGAATTAGAACTTACAAAAAGCAAGTATACAAGTACTCAACTTTGATAACTATTTAAAATTAAATACTGATTTGAAGATAAAGACACTTGAGGATTTTGATGTCTGATTATCAAGAAAATTATTTGTCAGAGCAAAGTGGTGAAACAGTGCATCTACGTCAAAAACTTCACAGGAAATCTACCCATCATACCTGTGGCTGCAAAAACTGAAAGGCAGAACTTTTTAATAACTGAAACTGCAAAAATATTCTTACAGCATACAACCATCTAAACTAACAGGAAAACATACAACAACATATTAGAGGAGAACCCTACCAATAGTGCTCGACTACCCACTGCTGCCAGTGGGCGCCTTTCTGATGGCCTCGGTGGGAGGTGGACGAGGACGTACCACGCATAACCCCTTGGCTGCACAAAGTTCTCCAGCTTTGGAGGCAATCTTGAAGCCTGCACTCAACAATTTAAAACACACATTTTCTGATGGGAAATGTAAATACTAAGGCATACCTATTACACCAGAGAGCAACGAGAGCAATGACTTGTACATTTTACCAAAGAGAAAGGCTTGGAATTACAAGTTTAGACTATGCTGGAAACTTGATGACCAGTATTAAAATACTGCAGAAGGTCAGTACAAAGTAAGTTCATGCAAAAGTATGACTCAAATATTCATAATAATTCCTTTCCTCAACCCATTAAAATCTGTTCTCATTAGGGCTACATTTCTTCAATCAAGTTAAAAATCTATTTTTTTGCTGAAGCTATGAATCCGGTACATTTTACAAAACCAATGACCATACAACGTTAAAAATGTTATCTAGAATCCAGTGAAAAGTTTTAAATCAATAAGATATTCTATAAAGCCTAAGAACTCCTTACATCAGAGTTCTCCAGACTGAAAGACTAAAATACATATTCTAACGTAGAAAGCAATTGAGCCATTCACAAAATAATCATGTCTACTTTATACTAGAAATTGTATTAAAATTGCCAGAAAGGTCTGGTATCTAAAAGAACCATTTACTATAATTTTTTGTAATTCATGTCATCTTGACTTCTCAACCATACTATCCTACTTTGAGCAGGACTCCAAATTTTAAAAGTTTATATGAAGTTATAGTCCTAAGTCTCATTACCTTTACTGAAAAATTGGTGCCTGATTTTTGCAACCTTTTTTGAAAAATCTAGAAATAGAGATTTATATATAAACTCCAGCAGCATTAGGCTTCAGATGCAGCTAAATAATTTATTCCCAAAGCCAGACATTTGAACAAAAAACACGATACATCACCAGATTAGGGATTAGTTATTTGATCCTAAAAACTTAGATGGAAAACTTAAAAAAAAAAAAATCTGTTTGCTACTTAGCTGCATTCAAAAATCTTAAAAAAAAAGTAATTAAGACTAACTAACCAATAAAGCTTACTGCTCTCAGAGAGCGCAATGTTTCTGAGAGCTGTTTGCCACCTGTAAATTATATTGTTATTACTGGCACTATTTTTCAAAAAATTGTAATGACTTATCATGCACTGTACAAGACCCAAATGCTGTGGGGCATTTCTGTCATTGTCAAATATTTCTTTCCTCTCAGATCATGCTAAAGTAACTATCGGAGAACTGATGAGAGTCACGACGTAGGTGAACTTGCTCATTAAACAACTGCTGAGAACCTCACCATTTCTAACCATCCTTGTACAGGCTGATATCGCAATCTCGATTTTAACACATTAGTATATGGTGCCCTTTCCATGCAGCATATTTGTATCCTGTCAGCGGTTGCTTCCTCAAGCTACTGAGACAGGGAAAAAAAAAAAAAAAACAAAGCATATATTAAAGTGGTATCCCTGTCTCCAATCCATCAAGTCTAAGGGCTGAAAAACCAACCAAACAAAAAAACCCCAACCGAGAAAACCACACACCAAAACCCCACAACCTTTCTCTACTCAAGTCTCAGGATCAGCCTCTCGTCAAGGAGCATCTTACACAAACATGATTTTGTTCTTCATTCGTTAAGTCCAAACAACTGAGTTTTTTCCTGGAATTTACACTAAATTAGCGACTTACACCACCACCACACACCCACCCCCCTCGAGTTCCTTGGTAGCCATCTGAAGTCATAGATGCAAAGTCATAAAGCCGCAAAGAGACAGAACACTCAATGGCTTTTAAAGAAATGCTACCACATTTTAAACACGTGCATGTTTGCAAAAGCTCTAAGCCTCTATTGCTCAAACCACTTGTGGTTTCTCAGCACTTCTTTTTCTGAATGATTGTGTCTTTATAAAATAAACATGCTTGAGACTAAATTACTTGCGTGTCTGTTGGGAATAATTATAAAATTAGCTCGTTCTAATTTACACTTGCGGGTTTTAAAAACATAACCAAATACCATAGAGAGTCTCCCGGTGAAACCAAAGCCTGGCATGTCAAACATGGTTTAGATCATGCACACGGACTTTGATTTTCTAAATGCGGCAGCCTGATCTCTACAGCCCGCTTAGTCCTTTGGGTTTCTCTCCAAGTAAGTATTCCCATTTGTAGGTCTCCAGAGACATTTCTATTCATTCAACATGCCAATAGGTTGTGCGATATATTATACAAATAATTTAACTCTAGACACAAAGCTGTCATTATCAAAATATGTTGGTTTCACGTATAATTTCAGAAGTTTGCAATACGTTGTTCAGCCATAACGCACAGCGTTTTGGCTGCTGAATATCTCCGTGTCCCAAATATGATGGAGGAACTTGCTACGGTTCCAACTACGTTATCTATGAATGTATTTAAGGTCCAGCCAGCAATATTCAGTAGAGCAGCACATGATTTATTTTAACCGTGTCCTTCAGTCCCGCTGATTTCTGTGATCTAAATTATGCTTTTCCAGGAAGAGACTTTATCGCATTATCACAATGCTTCTATTGTACTACCCTGGCGCAGAACATTCCATTTTTGTGCAGCAGGTAGCCATGACTGCAGAGAGCGATTTCCAGGGAATTGCAGCGATCAACTTACTTCCAAAGTGATTTCTGCGATTCTAGTAGACAATACTGGTTGACGCAGTCAATAATTTAATACTAATATGCCAGGATTCAGTTAAAATAGTCTCAGTCAACATAGCCAACTCTGGCAGACCAAAATCTTGCTCAACATATTCCTCTTTTGCTCTGGACTTGCCACCCAACACCTTTTCGGCAGTAGAATCGCAAGCCCACGGATGCACAAGACAAGGATTTGTAATTAACGTTATTCATTTCATAGGGTGTCACAGGCTGGTTCCCACTTCCAGTGGCTAGAATAACTTCTGTTTAGGCATCCTACAGCTTGCCTTTTTATCCAAGGCCAGGGGAGACACAAATCGTACTTTCTGTACTAAGATAAGGTGGTTTTAGTTTCCGTGTTTACATCCTGCTTTTGATCCCTCAAGGCTGCAAAGGTTACGTTACCCTGCCCTTGCCACCACAACTTGTTTTACCTTATTTTCATCTTTTCCTAAAGACCTGAACAAGTTGGTTTGTTAAGTTGGTTTTTGTTTGGTTTTGGTTTGTGGGTTTGTTGGTTTTTTTGTTTGGTTGGTTGGTTGGTTTTTTTTTGTTTTTTTTTTTTTTTATTCGCATTGAAGCTCATATTTGGCCAGCAACTTCTCTGTGGTTTCGGACTTTTTATGCCACATTTCTCAAGCACTGTTACTTCTCCTTCATCTATTTAAGGGGTGGGTTTTTAATAGTTTTTTCTGTACCACCTCTCTTGCTTCTTCTACCTTTTTTTTTTTTTTTTTTTTTTTTTATTCGCATTGAAGCTCATATTTGGCCAGCAACTTCTCTGTGGTTTTGGACTTTTTATGCCACATTTCTCAAACACTGTTACTTCTCCTTCATCTATTCAAGGGGTGGGTTTTTAATAGTTTTTCTGTACCACCTCTCTTGCTTCTTCCACCCCTGCAATATAAATATATCACAACATAGTCTCATTCCCAACCTATCCCAAACTTCAGTCCTGACAGGTCTGGTAATAAATCATACCACCAAACCCTTTGCTCCCTTATTCTCCTCTACTTAAGAAAAAAAAAAAAAAAAAAAAAGCCCATTTAAGTACCAAATTCTCTCAGAATTAGGTCGGCCCATTCCAGCCTGACTTCCCAAATCCTGCACCTCACCTATTAGCAGGGGATTACATCACCCAGTTGCCTACAAGCTGCTTCTACTCCCTCACTGGCTCCTATTGCCCCCTCCTCACTAGATCAAATTCAACATTACTCTCCTCATGCAACTACCGGTGATGGCTGAGTATCTGTGGACGGCCGGGAAAGCAAAACCCTGGATTCAGTCTTCCTGGGCCAGGTCCAGGGTGCATATATACATATATATGTGTGCATACATATCTGTGTGCATATATAAATACAAGTGTGACTACATATATACATATGCATAGGTATGTGAACATATATATACACATATATGTATGTGCGTGCGTAACAAGGACTAGTACTGAGATTCTCAAACTGGCGATGCAGGAAGTACCTTCAAAGACAGGAGAATCATATATTTATATGTTTATATGCATGCATACACATATGTACGCAAAAATATGCACATATATGTATATATCTGATTAGATGCATATTCTAGAATATTATATACATATAGGCTACACTATACGCACACATATATACAAAAAACACCACACACACATACATTTGAATTTAAGTGATTGTGCAGGGTGCAAAGCACCACAGCCTACACTGCTGCTTCATAACACCCTCCACCGCGTATTTTTCCAGTGCATTCTCGGGAGTTGATTTATTCTTTAACTCAACATAAAAGTCAACAGTAAACATGGCATTTAAAAGCCGGAACTACACATGGAGCATTTTACCATGGTTTTTCAAGTGCACTTGAGTTTGCCTTCTGGCTATTCGAAAGAATGAGTAACCTGTTCCACCCCATTCAGCAACATCCACTACTGCCCCAACCTCCATCCTCTCTGCTCATAGCCTTTTACGCACAGAAATAAATTGGCCACAACGTGGGAAAGAGGTGTATTTTAACCAGATGCATTCCCCAGCATTCATATTTTATAGTAGTCACATTTCCAAGCCGAAAATCACTTACCAGTAATCTGAAATGGACTATTTTATTAGAATACAAAACAGGAAAGGCAACAAGACGTTCCCTTGCATAATTTTCTACACAAATCAGCCTTGCTCTGGTGGTATTTATTCTACGTTATAACGTGAAACTAAGTTATGCACTGATAAACTGAAATTCACGATAACAGTTACTGAAGGATGGTTCCCAGTCATAAAACATCATACGCTTCACCAACTCGGTGACTCCACTGCCAGCTATATACTGTACCACAAACATAAATGCCACTCAGTTCTCCTCCTTCAATGAAAGGATCGCAATAAATCTTTCCAACTGCAGTTACTGTCTGTTTCAAAGGCCTGGCTTTATATTTTGATAATTACATTACAATCAATTAGTGGAAATATCCAAAACCAACAAATCCAGAAAACATCCAACTTCCTGGAAAGTTACTCTCCCCCTGCAAAATAAACATTTCAGTAGTATTAAAGCTCTGTTGATATTTAAGGAAAACCACCACCCTATTTTCCTTGCTCCATTTGCAATACAAAGCTTATTCCTGCATTTTGTTTCCAAAAACATCACAAAGCAAGTCAAGCTCCTTTGAGGCAAATATTATTATTGGGGAAAGCATTTGCTCTCTGACACAACTCTCCGTTCAGGGAGAAGACTGAGCAGAACATGCACGAGCTCCGTCGTAAACCAGACAAGTATGAAGAATGTTGCTGCCCCAAGCAGGTCTTGATTTTAAAAAAGGGTCAGGGAAGAAAGAATTAAGACGCACATGGGGAGGGAGTGTTGTTTTTGGACTTGAATTATGTTGTGATAAAAAAAAAAAATAAAAAAAGATCAGACTATTCATCATAACTTGGAGGGAAGACATAGGACAGCTGAAGGAGTTTCTGCCCTTCCTCCTCTCCCGAACACCTGAGTTATCCCAGCCTACGATGTTAATTCGGATCACTCCCAGGAGAAAGTACAACTGGACCTGCAGCCCACTCGCATCCTCAGTTTTCAAAGCATTCGTCCTGCACTTACACACAACTTACAGGTTTAGACTTTCAGTGTATAATACAAAAGCATATAATGTTGAAAATAAGGCTAAATCAATACGTACGGGCAGTCTTTTCAGAGCAGAGTGCAGGTAGGAGGCAGGGAATGGTTAACCTTTTTCTTCATGAAGCCTGCAGCCACTGCAAGAGTGTTTACGCTGAAGTCGTAGTTATGATATGGGGAAGCATCAGAGCTCACAAACTATAATTTTCTTTCTGTGATACCATTAACTGATCCTGCCTGTATAGCTCAAGTTCCTCCCACAGCTATAAACGAGCACCGATTCAACGCTGCCAGAAACTAAATCTGCCGCTGATTATGTTTGGGAATTTCTGTCATTAAGAGCAATTCTTAAACCCTGCCAGGTACCGATAAACTTCGGTATGAACTCCGAGCTCTTCCACTCCCACAAAGTGACAAAGAGCAAACGAAGCGCTGCTGCTCTGCCTGTGCACCCACGGGAAACCACACACCCCGGAGACTTCAGGCATACCGTTTTTTTCTAAATAAAGAAGTGCAGCGAGTCAGATCTAGCCTATTACATATATCGCCGTGCAAGGCTTAATGGATGCACAAGAAACATGGAGCTACCTCTAAGGAGGAGTAACTTCCGCTCGGTGTGGAGAAACTGCAAGAGCATTCTGTTTTACCAGAGGACCGTGCTTTATACAGGCAACTGAGTCTTACAAGGATAGGAAGAAAATTACTCGCCTCTAACCAACAATTTAACACAGTAGGTACAGTACTATCAAATATTTAAGGATATTACTTTAAATGAGTTCTCCAGTGCAGGGAAGCAAGGGAAAAAAAGAAAGGGGTTTTTTTGGGGGCGGGAATCAGACAGACTCAATTAGATCCTAACCCAGTAAATTCTCATTTCCTTCAACATGGGTTGTGCCAGAATGAGATTAAGCTCAGGCCATATTAATTTATCTGTAAATTATTATTAATACATTTTCATGTATGTTAACACAGCAATTTTTCCCCCTGCATCTTTAGCAATCTAACACTGGAAGACATTCCTTCACTAA
>KL289102.1:26628-43415 GCA_000699545.1 Podiceps cristatus | reverse complement strand
GGAAAATTTCTTTCTCCTTTCATGTCTGATTGAGAATTCATCCAAAAGCAATTTAACCTTTGCGATTATACATGCTGAGTAAATTTTAAAATCACCAAACATGAACATGTGAAGCTATTGCCCATCATTTCAAAAGTCACAAGGGGAGGAATGAGAGGAGCACCAGGGTACGTTAGAAGAGTGTTACTGAACTCAAGGGAATTTTCTGTATTTATCAATGGACAAGAGATCAAAGCTAAAGCCTCAATTCAGATACCAGTCAAAGAATTTGAAAGAACATTTTTATATCAAAAATATTCTATGTTTTGCTAAGCAAGAAGTCAATATGACTCCTAATATCTACCTACCCATGCAATCATAAAGGTATGAAGGCGATTGCAGCTCTTCCTCATTCCCTGAAGTAGGAGGCTATAGTACAGTAAGCATCTTTAAATTGATAAAAACCACATCCATACATAGTGGCATGATTACGCCACTTTAAACTACTGCTCAAAAAAAGTTGTATAATGCTTACAAAGAAAACCTCAGGATCAGCTGCACAAGCACAGACACACAAAGCTGACTTTTGGTGAATCTTCCAATTTCAATTCAGGTTTGTCAGAGTTTTGAGTCATTTAACTTCCAAGAAGTAGATTTATGCCTTGCTATTCTTGATAACCTAAACTGGAGCCTTCATGCAGCCATCCAGCTAAATGCAATGCTGAGCAAGTCAAAAGCGGATCTGCAGATACAGTCATGCAATAAATCGGTAGTGATTGCCTTGTGCTCGTTAAAACACATTACCACCTTCAATTAGAGATCACAGCCTTTGTCAGATGAGAAATGGGAAATGACTGAGTATGAATTCCAGCCCCTTCGAACAGAAATTGAAACAGGCTTGTGCACCCTACCTGCACTGACCAGCTGCGTGTCCCTCATGCAGCGCAACCTGCTGTGCGTGTGCTGACTGTTAAACCAGACTAACCCCGTTCTTTGCGGCCCTCACATCAAACATACCTACAAACACTTTCCAAAATTTCCCAAATGGAAATAAGGAAAGACAGTGCTACGTTCATTTCTGCATCAAAAATTGCAACGAAGAGGTCAACACTAAGTTGCGTGCAATACCTTTAAGTGTTTCTTGCAGGTTTTAATTTAACACCTCTATAAAATTTACAAAACCTCTCAGCACAACACAAGACGACTCATTGGGGAAAACACGCCTCTCAGAACACTTCCAGAGTTTTATCCCCTTCTCTGCCTCCTACTTATGACAAGCAGAAGTGAGATAGGCATGCTTAATTTTGAAGGCGTATCTCAATCAAAATAGATCTTAAGGCCCTTCTCTCCTCACATGAAACTTCTGCGCCCTCGTGCAACACTACAGGGTGGTAAATACAGCACCACGCAAGTCTCTACATTTTCTTTGAGAAGTAGCATGGACACAACTCTACTGGTTTTAAGAGCTCTCTATGAATGCGTGCCAGCATGACGGAGTGAACCTGTGCAGGCCAGTTCAATGGTGTATGGAAAATGTCACAAGTTCCACAAGATAGACCAAATTGTTATCCACTTTGTCATGCTGATCTACAGGTACTTGCTTATCTTCAGAGCCTTTACTGATACTTGTGGTAGAATTACACATTCCATTCCAAATACAAGTCATGTTATCACACATTGAACTTACTACAAAGTAAAGAACTTGGGGAAAAAAAAAAAAAAAAAAGCCAAAATAAACAAACCCTCCATTGACAAACCTTCTATGAGCTCATAATAATGAACAGCGTCTTATCTTTATCAACAGATGCTGTCTTACCTTTATCAAAGAAAGCTGAAGTGTCCCTTTCTCCTATTCAGCTCACAACAAAAGAAATGATCTCCACCCTGTGGGCAAAGAACATTTTTTTAAATGATGATTAGTGGTATTCTGAAATAAGTTTTAACTCATTACAAAATAATACAGACCCTCCAATTCTGGTATGATACTCAGGTAAAAATAGAATGATATCTGGAAAAAAGCCCACTGATGGCATATAGTTAGATATTTACTACATTATTTCAACAAACAATATGGTAAGTGTTCTTATGAACTTCAGCACATCGATAGGGAAACATCAACAGTACTATTTTATAAGGAAAATTACGTTTTTATTTATTAGGTCAGCTTCTAAGAGAAACTGGCAATACTGCAGCCCATCGTGCACTCTTTGGCCACACAGGTTTCCTTTACATCTTAATAGAGGCCCCAGAAGAATGAAATAATATGATATACATTACTAAAAATAATTCTGGATGCTCTAATAATTCACATATCTTATAAACTAAGAATTATTGCTCCTCCTGTTATAACACACACAGGAACCCAAATGCTTCCACGGGAGCTGAATGGGATTTGTACAGCAACAGATGTTATAAGACCTACTTAGGGTGAGATCAACAGTCTCATAAACAGCGGAGAGATCAAGATTCATTTATTCTGCAATCTAGCCATGAAAGCTTTACTGAAGTCCTCAGCAAGAGCAGTTCCAGACAGCTGCAGAGGACAAGGCTAGAAAATTATTCATTATGCTAGAAGCAAAAGAGATGATGATGATGAAAGCGGAGAGATCAAGATTCATTTATTCTGCAATCTAGCCATGAAAGCTTTACTGAAGTCCTCAGCAAGAGCAGTTCCAGACAGCTGCAGAGGACAAGGCTAGAAAATTATTCATAGAGGCTAGAAGCAAAAGAGATGATGATGATGAAGCAGCAGCTACAGTAGGACGATGATGATGAAGGCTGCTGGAGAATGAACGCATTACATGCTTGTGTTGTAAGGAAAAGCAATTTCATGGGTTGAACAAAGCACAAAGGCACAAAAGCAAGGAGAAACAGGAGGACCAGAGCTTTTGCTCCTTTGCTCTTTAATTAACTACTCCCATTATCACACTAGAACGTGAAGCAGAAATTATTCATTTAGACAGCTTCCCTAAAATCTTTACAATGTCACTGCTTATCTTATCTGAAGTAGTTTTACACATATCAACACCAATTCAAGAGCTGCAGAACGGCTTGATTTCATTCCTGCCCCAAAGACCGGCCAAATATTTATCATTTTCTTCACAATACTGGAACAGCTAGAAATTTTGCAAGGGCATAAATACAGCAGGCTTGCTGATAACGGTCTGATTCAAGTAGCTGTCCTTGTTCCTACAGCAGTTTTGTTATTCTACTGTTGCTTATTCTGTTTGCTTGAAAAGAAAGATGAATGTTGTTTGTTATAAAAGAAAATACCCTTTTTTTTAAAAAAAAATATGCAACTACCTTGGAATGACATAGTTAATTCAGTGTATGTTACAGTTTCCCTTTTTCCAGGAAAAAAGAAAGTCTCCAGTCATTTTACCATACTAGTTCTGTGAACATTCATGTATAGAAGCAGCTACGGAAGTGAAACATGGTCATTTGGTCTTGCTTCTCATTAACAGCTTCTAATGGTGAGTACATCTTCCCCAAAATACCTGTGACACAGATAACTTGGGAGCCCTCATGCATCCATAATATATATTTCAACTTAAGATTAAAAGTCAGAAAAATTACTGACTTCATTTCGCAGACTCACTGGAGGGATTTTGAAAGCTTCCTTTTTCATTCCTCAGCTTTTTCACAGGGCCCAAATATTGAGGATTCTGCCCTTTCACATGCCTGAAGTTGTGCATGTATGGTCATATCCATTCTGAAATATTAACTTTAATAGTTTCCCTGCATCCTAGAGGTTTGCCTGGTGTTTGCGCAAAGCTACAGGAAGAACAGGTTTGGTTTAACAACTTAATTTCAATCTACTCTGCATCAGCATTTGATCAGCAAATTAACAGCATACATTTAACACAGCAACTCTCATCGGTATCAAAAAAAAACTTGAGAAAGTTAGTAAACATTGAGCAGCTAGCTCTCGTGGCCTCTTCCAAGCACTCAGACAGCTCTGCTTCCTCTCTCGTCCCCCTGGCTCTTATTTAGAAAAGGGGGAGATGCAAGATGACTCTTGCAACATCACTTTGTGACAGAGCCATCGGCAAACCAGGCTTCACGGAGTGACCTGCCTAGGGCGATGCTTCCCCACAGTGAGGATCCCACCCAGTAAGGGACATAAATTTCTGAATTCAACTGCAATTTCAGGATTAAAACCAAAGAGTATTATTTATACTTTAATATTAATTGATACTCTTCTCTGAAGTTTAGATTAAAGTAAACTTTCCTTCCAGAGGAAAGGTTTTAAGTTTATAAGAAAATGACTTAGGAGCTAAAAAGTGATTTGCAGTAAACAGTAATGACTTCAGCTTCTATCCAAAGGGCGATCATCTTCCAGTAAACCTAGCTCCATCCTTCGCGCCCACAGAGTCCCATTTGTACCTTCTCACGGGACGTCTGTGGAGAAGAGGCACAGCAGTACCATCCACAGTCACACGCAACTCAGCTCCGATTTCAGCTGTGTTCTCACCTGAGACAGCCGTGGAAAGCAAACATAATGCCAGCTTCGTGCTCATATACAGATAGAGAAAAAAAAAAAAATCTGTTCCTGAACAGAAGAGGCAAAGGTTTTGGATAAAGCATTGCCACACGGTTGTTTGAACTTCCCAATTTCTCCTATCAAATGGTTCTGTAAGGAGGCATTCAGATCTGTTTGACTGTGTCCTCTCACACAGCTGTAAGAGGGATGAGGATCTGATTTGAGGTTACAGTTTATGTAAACAGTTACATTTCCATGATCTTTTCCTGGGGGAGTTTAAATAGGAGGGGTGGTAGTAAAGAATGACAGCTCCTTCCCTTCAGCTCCCACAAAGGAAGAATAATCTCCTCCTCCTCATTTCACCATGTTCAACAACAGGCATAAAACACAATAGGGACATTTCCACATGATCCTCCTACTTTCTAGAGTCTCTGGAAACTGTTTTCGGAGTCCCTGTTCACTCTTTTTGTCAGCTCCACTCTGCAGAGATCAGGGATGGATCTCGAGTAGGTACATCCTACAAGTGAATGCCCCCAGCAATTACAGCGCAGCCTCCCCAGCTCAAAATAATAATTTCCACTTACAGCCTTCAAGTACGTAATTTCACTATCTTATTTTTCAAACAGTCTTAATGAAGAATTTTCCCATTCCAAGCTAATGTTGAAGAGACAAATGGTGATACATTCACTACAGACAAGGCAGGTGTCTCTTCCTGCTTAAGCCATGACACTGCATACAAGGTTCCTGCTTCTAAAAAGTATGTTGTCTTATTTGAGAATGCTTTCCACTTTTCTCTTTAATCTACTCATTTTTTTTTATTTGTAACCTAGATAAGGTGCCTAACAAATAAATGTTTCATCCAGCAATTGACCATATGTTACCTGGATGGGCTGGGTTAAAATGTAAAGATTTCTCTTTGTTTTATTATCAGAAAGACAGAAAGGCCTAGAATAAGCATGAAAAACAATACATAAAAAATAAGCAGCACAATTTAGGCTGTGCTTTAGCGGACCAATATAGCTGTGATACGACGTAGAATCATAGAAAGGTCTGGGTTGGAAGGGACTCCAAGGATCATAGAGTTCCAACCCCCGTGTCTGATCTCAGCATTGGTACGTAACCAACACAGGAGCCAAAGGGGTCAACGACCATTAAAATGTGAAGAGGATTCAGTTAGCATTCACTCTAAATTGCATACAAAACACCCATAACCCTCAGCTAATTTATCATTCTTCTTACATCCCACAAGAAGAGAGACAGAAACTAAACTCAACACTGGTTGACACAATCCGGGATTTCATGAGTAAACTGATACTATGGCAATAAAGAGCTGGGAAACACTAAAGTAACCTTAAAAATGTTCTGTTTCATAAGACAAGGAAGCTTTTTGCCACAACTGATATTTATTTTGACTTCTTAAATGAAGCTAAAATAATATTTTCATCATTTTCTTTCAGCTCTTTCAGGAGTCGTCCCGCTCAGACAACCCACGAAGCAGAGCGAGGACCAAAGGCTCAGCAGCCACTACCAGGAAGGTGCCCCTTCCACCCCCCGCCTCCCCCCATTTCTCAGCCTCACAGGCAAAAGCTGAGAGAAGCACAGATTGGAATAATTACACTGATAGTGTAGGGATAATTAAGCGAATTACTCAGAATCAAGAGTATTTGAAATCTGTGGAGAAAATTAATAGATGCCATCAGAAAGTTTCTAAGGGAAACGGATTATAGAAAAGTGCTACAGCATGAGGAATATGAGAAACATGACATTTCACTGACGCAGCTTCTGTGAGGCAAAAAGACTGGGCCCACAATGGAAATGCGTATGAATTTTTATTTTTTTTGTAACATATATAAACATAACACATACAAATAACATAGTTTGACAGTAGGAACCCAGGTAATTCTTCTGGGCATCAGTTTCCATCAGTGGCTTCAGTTCTCA
Organism: Podiceps cristatus; assembly: GCA_000699545.1. Taxonomy (NCBI): domain Eukaryota; kingdom Metazoa; phylum Chordata; class Aves; order Podicipediformes; family Podicipedidae; genus Podiceps; species Podiceps cristatus. Next base: position 37,012 of record KL289102.1, on the reverse strand, counting down.
AATTACACAACGTTATGGCAGAATGAAATCAATTTAATGAATTTGCAGTTGTCTGTACCTACAAATTTTATCAGGGAAAAACGTAACTGCAATAGACAAGCAGCTGAGTAGGCACACCGTTCTCATTACAAAGAGATAAAAATTTCATCTGAAACCGAATCAACTCCTCCCCTCCCTTCAGACTACACGATTTCACAATAAGACAGAATCACATCAGATACCGGTTTTGCTAGGACCAGGGCAATTTTAGCTTTGCAATTTTAAAGCGGCGTACCAGTGAGACAAGCAGAAAGCTCTCCATAGAAGAAAAGATTCAGCAATTTGGCTGAATTGACGCGAACCTTCAGCTGAGGAAAACTGAATCCTTGGAAAGATATGATTCTAGCAGCCAGGTGGTCACCAGTGACGATCTGGGAACTTTTCTATCCCGCACACAGAGTCGCTACATTAGGGGAAACTACGGCACATAGTGGGTAAGACGCTGATCTGCCACCTGAAACATAATTCACAGATATGGCTAAATTTTCTCTGTAGGTTTCCTAGGTTCCCTATGGCTGCCAGCATTTAGGTTACCGTGAAAAAGAAACCAAAAATAACCACTACCTTTATTATGACATTCTTGAATTATTACAGAAATAAAACTACTGCTGCTTTGCCATACACTGATTCATCTATTTTGATGCGCTTCTGCAAGACCTTATTACTTCCTATTTTCTGTAATTACTGTGCTGCAAATTAGTTCTGTGTGGGAGATTCTCCAAGGTGAGGGCATTAAAAAAAAAAAAAACCCAAACTAACGCACAGGTGATCTTCTATGCAATGGAAAGTCCTCGTCTTGCTCATGCTTTCCCACATCCACCCATAATATGTTTTTCCCTGCCTATGGCACCGCACCATTCAGGCATTCACACACTGAGCCTCCTTTGCTCACTATTAGAATGACAAGCACTTCTCTAAACATCCAGCGTGAAACCTGACCCATCTGTTTTCAACTGAAATCCACACCAAAAAAAAAAAAAAAAAAAAAAAAAAAAAGGACATTTCAGCCTGTCTTTTGGAATAATACATTCAAATATTTTCTTAGTGTGAAAAGACTAAATTCCACCCTTCCAGCCTGAAAAGTCTCCGCAAAGAAAAACAGCAGAGTTACATTCCCAGTGTTACAAACAGCGTGGGGATTTGGCTTCAAGTATTTCCTGCGACTGATCCCGTAGCACACAAGAACCACAACCCAGATGCTCAAGGAGTAAAGTTTAATTCATAATTCAAGGGACTAGGTCAGATTAACAGGCTACAACACAATCACAAACAAGAGAGATGACAAGGGCTGTCACTGCTGGGCATTGGAATTGATTCTGGTTTGGGGTTTTTTGTTTTGTGTTTGGTTTTGGTTTTTTTTAATTTTGTATTTAAAGCAAATGATAGATTTTTCAGTTGCAGAAATCTTTGATATTTAAAAGACTGATAAACAGCTTCTACGTATAGTTAATAAGCCACTCAGCTTCAAAGGATTTTAATGCCTCCCTATCAGCAGAAATGCAGCAACATTGTACTTGTTCCCACTTACTTCATGGAAAAGAAGCCAAGAAACTAAACAAACGTAATCGCTTAAAACAAAGCCAACTTTTAAAGATTTTCTACAAAGTTCAAGTACAAACAAAAAGAGACAGTATAAATATCCCTTAAGTCTACACGGCTCTATTGAGGCTAATCAGAGTTGTCAATATTAGAATACTGTATTCTAGCCAGTCGTGAAATGAATACTTGAGACGTTCTAGTGGGTTTTTTTGGTTTGTTTTGGTTTTTAACTCCAAAGTAGAGGAGAAAAGGCACTAGAAAAAAAATCATGTGTCTTGACGTTATGAGTCATCTATTTTTACTTTTTAAAGTAACTACCACGATTAGTTTGAGGCAGGTAAGTTTAAGGGAAGAGTCAGAAAATACATTTCAAAGATGAAGAATGTTACTGTGCCTTCCACCTACACTTAGCAGATGGAAATTCATTTCCACTCTCAAGCCCAGCCTGGGCCCCAAAGCCCTATTTCGTACTCTGCGCACCAACCGGCTGACACTGCTGGTAGAAACGCTGGGCCCGTGTAGCTACGTTTTCCACATGGAGCTCACGGAGACTTTTAGTAGAGACGTTGAAAGGAACACTAGGCTGAGGACTGTAACAGAGAGCACTGTGTGCTCCATGGAAACGACATCAATACCTACACCGAGGCATGTTTGGGAAGACAGAACACAAAGCTATAGGATGCTGATAATAAAAGCTCGTATGTATATCAAAGCAGCAAAAAGAGAAGTAAGCGACAGAGACAAGCAAGAGCCACACGTTCCCCACCTCCCACAGCTGGCAAGCGGGACCCCAAGGACAGCGGTCCAGAGAGGAACCGTAAGCCCGACCCCTTCTCCTTTCTGAACGCACACTCTGCATCGTAACCTGACATTGGAAGGTTTAAATTAGGTATTAGGGGGAAGTTTTTTACAGAGAGAGTGGTGAGGGGCTGGAACAGGCTGCCCAGAGAGGGGGTGGATGCCCCATGCCTGGAGGTGTTCAAGGCCAGGTTGGACGGGGCCCTGGGCAACCTTGTGTAGGTCCAGGCCTGGAGGTTGGTGTCCCTGCCTGTGGCAGGGGGGTTGGAACTCTGGGATCCTTGGGGTCCCTTCCAGCCCAGCCCATTCCATGATTCTATGATCTACCTGAAAGAGGCAGATGGTCTCCAAACAAACCCACCTTCTCAGCTTAATCTGTAGCTCGGTGTTGATAGAGTAGGCCACAACCATGGAATGCCTATAAAAACGGAAAAAGATTTATCCAATTCTAAATCATTTCTGGGTGTGCCTCTGTAAATCTGAAACTTTTGCCACGTAAACAATAGGATTGCATCACTAGCAAAATATATTTTAATATCTACCCATACACATGATAGCTCCAGTGTGAAAGAAATAACTATAGTGGGAGAAGGTGACAAAAAAATGTTACCAAACTTGGATTTTTATTCTCTTAAAGAAGGCAAAAAATGTAAATAGATAGTGGGAAACACCCGCAGGAGATAGAATTACAGGTCATTTCAGGCTGATGCAGAGAAAAACAAGGAAGCTAAAGCATTCAGCATAAAAATCAGAGTAATTTCTAAGTCCTTCCTTAATTGCAGCATCATGCACAATTACCATTTTAAACAAGGAACAAGATCTATTCTCTGCTGTTTTCAGACTTCATACAGAAGCACTCTGCATTCTGCATTAAAAAGACCAATTCACCACACAGTGTAAATAAAATACGGTGAATTAGGGAGGGGATGGGAACACAGTACTCTTTTCTTAAAGGCCACAGTCAAGTTGCCACCTTAAGCTCCAAGGGAAACGACAGCCAGATCTTCTCCATTTACGAACAGGCATCACAACTGGGAATATGGCATATCCTGCAATTTCAAATTCGATGGCCAAAAGCAAGCCACGCGCATGTGAAAACTGGCGCCTCGACAAACACGCTTGCTCGATGAAAACTCACAACAGTAGCAAACCACCGGAGTACAAAGTCATTTGTGAGCCAAATGGTTCAAACAGGAAAAAACGCACCTCACTACAGCATACAGCAAGTTACTAACTCACTGCAGGAGAAAGTAATTTGTGAATTGAATCTCGGAGCATGTTTCCTTTTGCCTTTGTTTACTTTGGAGTTGAATGCTCTTAAACTACGTGGGCTATAACTGCAACAATCACAGGTTTTGTGCGTGTGTGTATTGTGTGTGTGTCAATAAATAGATACAGAAATTGTATGAAGATTGGGAATGATTAAAAGCCCTATGCCACGGAAATACTGCATAGGCATGAAGAGCATGTAACGTCACCCTTGAATAATTAAGGGTCAGAAGATCAGCCCACGCATGCAGACCTTTCCTCAAAAGGAGGTTACCGCAGTGACCTCTTCAGAACCGCCTGCCTCCTGGTATATTTTTTGCCCATCTCTGCTCCAGGTTTTCCACGTAGTTGGAATTCCACAGATGGTCCCCATCACCCCCAAAGAAATGCTCTTTCCAGATGAATTCCCCAGAACAGGACTTCATTTCTTAGACAGCAGAGGGATATTTTCCAGAAACTCATGATTCCCAAAAGCGCCGCAATTGGCTAATACTTAATCATTCCATAATCTTAGAAAATCTGGTAGAAGTTTAAAAACATTTTCACAAGGCACTGGTGTTCCAACAAATGCTGGAAGCTCTCTGACCAGCATGTGATAACTGTGCATTAAAAGATCTGGCTGTTCCGTCTCATCATTTCATCATAAATACCGTATTCTTAACGAAGCCTATGCTAATGTAATGCTTTAGAAGGTGTAGTTAACTATGTTAAACATGGTATTCTAATATCTTCTAATAAACACACAGATCAGTCAATAATCCAATACCACTACTCTTTTTGTCTCTATTTTATATTTGTTGATGTTAATGATTTGCTAAGTTTATTTTCCTTCCTGCAGCCTCTGTGTATCTCAAAGCTCCTTAAAATATTACTGAAGTAACAAAAGACATTGTGATACAACGATAAAAGCAACAGATATATTGGAACATAACTTCCCAGCTGAAGCCTCACACCCCAACACACACAGCTGTGCCCATCAATGCTCTTTATGCCATCAGAGCATTACAACGACGCATACACAAACTCCCTTAGGCAAAAAATAATCCACATTTATCACAGACCATTTTCATTCAGATTCCATGTTTAGCGATCCTTTTCCAGGATTTCTGCTTGCATCTCTGGTGAAATGCTGCAATTCCCGCATTGCATCTCCATTCTACACAAAGGAAAAAAATACAGATTTCTTCCTTAAAAGAAATTTGGTATCATTAATAACAGAGTAACTACTATAAAGAAATAAGTTGTATCCTCTCTGTACACAGGCATCTCTCTCATACATGCTAAGTGGACTTACCGAGCATGTTTATCAGGAAAGAGACGAGAAATCCTGTAACTCAGATGATACAGAAATGTATATAAGGAAAATCTTTAATTTCCTACATTAGTGTAATACTTTAAGGGGAAGTCAAAGAGAGGTAAACATGAAGAGAATGAAAATAAAGGAAATTTTGATTTAATAACTGATTTTTAATCTCCTTTGCATTTATACTTCACTGACTAAAAAAAAAGAGTAAATTTCATTTTCACTGGCTGCTGTAACCACTGAAACAAACATTAACTCTAAATGAAATTAAAACAGGATTTTTAAATAGTGACATAGCTCACTTCAAGATACCCAATGCGAGCGGTAAAATGGGTTTGCCTAAATACTCTAGCTCAAAACAAAGTTGTTGAATAAAGAATTTTCTACGAGAAAGGTTGATTCCGATCATGGGTCAGCTTTTTAAAGGTTTCAGTTCACTGCCCCAGAGCCTTCCCAGGATCTTCACACAGGATCACAGAATCATAGAAAGGTCTGGGCTGGAAGGGACCCCAAGGATCACAGAGTTCCAACCCCCCTGCCACAGGCAGGGACACCAACCTCCAGGCCTGGACCTACACAAGGTTGCCCAGGGCCCCGTCCAACCTGGCCTTGAACACCTCCAGGCATGGGGCATCCACCCCCTCTCTGGGCAGCCTGTTCCAGCCCCTCACCACTCTCTCTGTAAAAAACTTCCCCCTGATATCTAATTTAAACCTTCCCTCCTTCAGCTTTAATGATGAGCATCATCATCTGCGCCTTCAAATAGGATTCCATTGAACAACCAAAGTAATAATGAATATATTAAGCTGGCACCTGCTGACATTTTTCAACGAGCCATGGTGAGCTACTGCTCCTTGATAAGACCTTGGCACGTTCCCCTCACCCGCCGAAGCCCCCAACCGCTGCCGCTGGCAGCGGCTGCGGGAGGAGAGCTGCGAAGGGCTCGCTGAAAGGAACCCAACAGCAAGTGCTTCCACACCAGGGAAACGTGGTAAGAACCTGCCTAGTCACCCCCGTGACACCGTCCCGTCCAAGAGGATTAACCAATTTCAATTCCTCCAATTCTAAATTTGTTTCCTGTTAAAGATTCAGTTTCTGAAAGTTAGGCCAGCAACTTTTTTTTTCCTTCAAAGATCAAAATTCAAGCTGCTTCAAAGGCAATGCATCATTCTCAAAGAAACACACCAAGCCAAATTTTAAAAGGCAGCTGTCTCTTAAGTGACTGTTTTATTTAAAAATACTAGAATTACCACCAATCTGGAGTCTTTCAGTAAGACTGAATGCTCTACTTCTGCTGTACCACTCCCCGTGCTTATAGACTTGTTTTTATTTTTACCTTTTTAATCAATTTTGGCAATGCAGACAGACAAATTATTTTTATTCGTTTCCCTCACTCCCATTGTAGCAGACTCAGGCTTGATTTCAAATGTCTGCAAAATGTATTTGGTGTCTGGACTACTAATCCACAGAGATTTCTTTTTCAGCTTGTTTCCTTGGAAGGTGATGGAATCAATGCTATTACTGTTATTTTCAGAAAAATTGATAGAAGTTCAAAGACTACTGTTTTGTTTTAAACAGAGCCAACCTTTGAAATTCAACTACCTGCCAGTGGTCAAAAATGCCTTTTTTAAGCAGTTCACATAACATAGCAAGTAATAAACATAAGGAAAAACTTGAGCAAATATGAAAAGATAGGAAAACACCCACATGCCATTACAGCCTGTTTTGACCTACACATACGATATAAATCAAGCATAAGGTAACAGTAGCTTAACTAATTCTATTAATCTCTCCGAGTAAGCATTTCATTTGGCCATTTTCGCATCCTGTAATTATTCCAGAGGAAACACAGGTTAAAGGTTCAACTAGCACTTAAAATGTCTCCTAAAGCATAATTATATCTACAAGACTTAGCCTGTGGGTAAAATTGGGAAACCTATAACACAAAGCATTTCTTTTTCTCAAATACGCTGTGGAGTCCTATTGTTCCAAAGAATTTCTTCTTTATTATTACTACCCCGTTCTACGCAAAGTGTATCTCCAAAAGAAAAGCTATCTGCAGTCTGCGCAATCTGGGCCATGAAACATTCTTATTTAGTTAAAATAAATGGTTAAAACAGAATCATGAGCTCCCTCCTCAAGTTCACGCAAAGGATCGTAAAAGCATAGTCACAACTGTCAATGGCTCTATTCAGCAGGGAATTAAAAGAGAGGATCATTGCAACAGCATGAGCGTCAAGAGCAGCCCTGTTTGTTAAATAGAAAATAAATGGTTTCACACAAACACCGAACACCTATTTCCTTTTTCGTGGTATGCTTTCGTAACGGAAACTCATTTTTGAAGTTGAAAAGAGAGCCCACAAACTGTGCGTGCCATGAAGTAGCAGTTTAGATAAATTACTTTCTTCGGGAAAAAAAAAAAAAAAAAAATACAAATGCATAAACTGAAATTGCCTGGCACACAGTGGAAAAAGACTGAGGAGAGGTGAGCATTCAAAATGGGCAGGAAGTCAAGTGGATAATATACTACAATGAGATAATCTTGCAATTCTTACCTAGTCCTCTAGTCTCCTTCTTTCCATTAAATACGCCCGAGTGCTATATGCAGTACACATTAATTTGAAACAAAAAGATATTCAATCATATTACTTTGCCATTGGCAATTTATAAGACACACAAATAAAAGGCTATTTGTTTGCTGTTATTAACTAGGCTCTGATTTTGCTCAGCTACGGCCTCTCTTTGATTTTTGATGTGAAAGCGTCAATGAGAGCTGTTCATAATGAAGTTTGTAAGCACCAGTTCAAAGTTTAGGTCCTGAAAAACAATTGCTTCACTACTTATTCTTATTGCAAGTGGTGCAATTGATGTAATCAGTCAAGTTCCAGAGTTCTGGTTAAAAAAAAAAAAAAAAAAAAAGTAACTTGAAAAACTCATAAAAAGGAGATTAATGTTAAAAAAAAAAAAATACCCAAAACCAAAAAAAAAACCCACCAAAACCTCTCAAATTAGTAAATACTAGAATTAAGGCTGTTCATGAATTATGAAAACAAGAAAAAAAACAAACAAACAAACACCAATGCTCCAATGGCCAGCGCAATATTTTACCTGTTCTTCTCTTTTAAACCTTTATTTTATTCAGTGATTATCCTGTTTTAGATGATTCAAAAGATATCACTGTACCACAGCATCTAAAAAGGCTGTATGAAAATGTGGAAAGGGGAGTTTCATAGCATACGGAAGACAACATTAAGCTACTGTAGTGTCAAGCTGAAACTTATACCCAAACCAAAACAACCATAAGTATTGACTAAGAATTCTGGTTTACACAGTTTTCCATTATCTATTTTTTTTAAAAAAAATCCAGTTTTACTAAAAAGCCCCCAAACCACTGTAACCGGTTTTGACGTAATTTTAGAGTTCTCCCAATGTTTTCCTTCCCTTCGCAATTTTTCTTCAGACTTGCGTTAACATCTCACTCACCAACACAGACAGCTAAAGCACCTGTACAGGTATCCGACAAGGGCAGCAAGAACTAAAATACAGGCAACAGAACAAAGTCCAAGATGTTTTACTTTTCAGACGCTCTCCCTAACCATCCTGACCTTCCAACACTCAGAGCTACAATGAGATCAGAGAGCATCTTAAAAAGATTCCCCAAGTATCTTCCACAAGATAAAACATGAAACTATTCAGGAAGACACCTCTTTGCCATTTAAAAATAGTTTTCTGATTGTTTCTCACTTAGTAGAGTTTATATGGATGACTTATAGGGGAAGGAGAGGGAATGGAAATAGCAAACATTGTGTCAGGAAACGTTGTTCATCGGTTTCTGAAGCAGGAGATAACTCCAAGGTCTCCCTGACCTCTCAGCGCTACGGGGCAATCTTTACACAAGGACTAACTGTTCTCAGACGGTTCCTGCACTGTACAACGAGGTACTAATCTTTTTGTTAACACTTGGTAGTCAGGTCCTCTTGTTCTACTTCTTTTTTCCCCCCAAGGAAACTATCCATTGCTGACGTAATCCCAGCAGAGCAAGACAGCACGAGATCCTGTCCCAAACAGGTCCGGCTTTTCAGTTCCCTCCTCTTCCTCCTGCAGTATCTTAGCATCTCCCTAGATTAGAAATGGGCATCAGCTCTCTGCATCGGGAATCCTTTCATCCCGATGGTCACATTGGTCATCTGAAACAGTGGACGTGCGAAAGGGCCTGGTTCAGACATTTTGTTGCTGGCAAGAGTCAAGCTCTGTTGGTTTACAGCAGGAACGCCAGAAGCAGGTTAGCTTTAAACATTCCATTCACCCAGTGCAGGCTTGAGATTTCCTTTCCTCTTTCTATTCGAGTACTAGTGAGTTGCTACACGCTACGCAGAGACACATTCGTGTCGCTGAACACTATCGAGTCCACTGCAAGCATTCACCACTTAGTTTTCCCTCACAGTCAATGCAAGAGGAACTCCTGGGTCACACTGTAAGTTTGCAGGGAATGAGCTGAAGTCAATGCAGATGTTGTGAATTATTCAAGCATTCCAAACATGGCTCTTCTCAAACGTCACTCACTCAATGCATCTAAAGTTAAGATGTATTTTTGAAGAGAGGACCACATAGTAAAAAGAAAAATAAGTTTACATGGAATCAAAGTGGATTCAGACATCTCTAGCAATGAACCTTATTCAGCATGCAAAGAATTGAGTGCTCTTTTATTTAAAATATAAGGCATCTGCAAAACCTGCGTAAGAAAAATAGTGTTCAATTGATATATGCAAGTATGATATAGTGTTCACTTGATATATTACAAGTATGCTGATATTTACAATTCATAAAACTAGGACCAATTAGAAATAAACGCTAATCTAAAAGGTGCACAATACCAACAAGACATTTATTAAAACATGAAAATGCATGCATAGTCAAATACAAGTTTTGCTTTTTGTTGAGGGAAAGCATAACAGCATGCACCTGTTTACAACCACTTCTCGTGAAAAGGTGCCAGTGCAAGCCAACTTGTGAACTCTCCGCTCAATAGAAAGAAACTACGGGCCTGATTCTGCAAGCACCTGCTTTTGCTGGAACAGGTTACCCACCTTCAAAGGTCAAAGGAATGTCTCACCCAAAATGAGCTGTCAGCCTACAATAACATTTCGACACTTGAGGCTAAATCAGGTACCTAAAAAAAGCCACACCAACACTATTTGCTTTGTTTGCGAAGAAGCGTGATGTATACTTTCAGATGGGGAATAAAGTTGTTCTTGTCACATACGGCCTGTCATAGCTCACTTAGCTGCCCACTAGAGTAGCTATAGGCCATGGGATTTCTATAGCTGCAATTGGTGGGCAGAGTTTAAACCTTTGGCCCATTCGCTTAGAAAGTTACTGTGTTTGGTTTTGGGTACCACAGCATAGGAAAGACACTGAGATGCTGGAGTGTGTCTG
>KL289102.1:15280-25787 GCA_000699545.1 Podiceps cristatus | reverse complement strand
GGGGGGGGGCGGAGTCACCATCCCTGGGGGGATTTAAAGACGGGGAGGTGAGGTGCTGAGGGACATGGTTCAGTGGTGGTCACACACGCTTGGACTCTTATGACCTTAAAGGTCCTTTCCAACCAAGGGATTCTATGAAAAGACGCTCGGCACTGCTGATGGCAAGGCATGACATTCTCTGTGAGTAACAAAGTACTGCAGCTTTCTGTACAAGGATCCTGCCTAGCAGAACAAGTATAAAACAGCACCAACTTATCATGTATGCAGCGCGTCCTATAATTATCTTCCACAAGAACAGTGCTCTGTCAAAGGCTAGTGCTCAACCTCTCTGTGCCACACGAAACAAAGAAAATAACCACCTGGGAATCAGCTATACAGCTTTCATTCCAATTTCAATTATTGCTAGTGGGGGGGGGGTGTAAATTAAACATTTACATGTAGCTCTTAGCACTTTGGAAACATGAATTTATCTAAAAGCATCAAACCTCACATCGCAGCCAATGGCCTTCACCAAAACATGCAGAATTCCAGCAAAGTAAGAAAATTACCTGCTTTTCTCACCACAACCCCATCCCTGACCTAAGGGCGGGTGCAAAGTGACCCTGGCCCGCTGCAGCCAGCCCCCACGCAAGCCCTCGGTGCTCAGCCCTCGGCACCAACCCACCTTTGTGGGCGCAACGCCGGGCTTCCCTGCGGTGCCCCAGTCGCTGCACCCGCTCCTGATGTAAACCCATGAATGTCGTTGAGCTCTAGAGATTAGTTAAGTATTAGCATTTTCAAAATGCATCTGGTTGAGAAGGGAAAACGGAAACCTGCTAGAGCTGTTCACCTTAACTGAAATCCCCTGATCACTGGTAAGATATTTAGTATCTTTTAACATATGGGTATTTTTCAGACTTCTTCTGTACAGCCTTCAAATATAAAACCAGATTTCATAAGGTAATTTTAAGGAGCCAATAAAAGCAAGCATCTGGTATCTTCTTAGATTTCATTTTTCAGAGGAGACCTGCTCATCTGTAAGAGCATTTCCTGTAATTTTGTTTTTTGCAGAACAGTTAAATATATGTGGTTTGATTTACAGAGTACCTTCCAGTTACTGTGTTACCTCATCGTACAGAGATGCAAAACCCATGCATCTAAGCCTACGATCTTTTATTGTATTTTTACACTGGTGAAATTCCACTACAAAAAAAAAAAAAAAAAAAAAAAAAAAAAAAAAAAAACAGAAAACCCACACCACAAACACCACTCAGGCCAGATATTGCTACGTGGACATGCAGCAGAGTTACAGTAGGCACACGCCACGCTGACAAGGGTTTTCTAAGAAACAGAAATGACAAAGGCAGTGACGTTAGGTGGCAATTAGTGATATGAGGCAGGAAAGGACTGAAGTAGGCGTTTCACAACAGGCAAACACGCCCTTCTCCACGGCTGGTAGTGACCATCTTTGTTGCCAGATGAGGCTGTAGTGGGAAACTCAGAGTTCAACAACGGACCAGGCAAGCTCTGGGCCAAGAGGCCAACATGCCACCTCTAACACCTGCAGCCCATCAGTGGTGGGCACCAGGAGGGTCAATGAGACACCGACAGGGCCAGGCTTGTTTGTCCTCCCTATGGCACGTCCCCCACAGCCACCATCAGGGACAGGTTCCTGAACGAGACCCACTGTCAGCCCAGCTCCTCTTAGCACTCACTATTACCGTTATTAGTTAAATAAGAGCAAAACATGACCATCAGGCTGAAGTATTGAGTGTTTGAGAACAACTTGTTTGGTTTTGGCCACTTCTTACAGAGTGCGTACAGAACATTTCAGTCCTACAAACACAAAATCACCGTATTCCATTTTTTAATAATTCCTCACGTTTTAAAATTGATTTCTCATTTTGTTTCCCTCATATGGCATAAATGCACATGCACAGTCCCACATAAACGATACAGAACTGTGAAACAAACGTTAGTACTTAACTCTTAAAACATCAATTTTGCCTTGTCTACATCTATGACTGTTGCAAAGCGAAAAAAGACTCAATATTTAAGTTGCCTACTTCACCTAAAAGATTCATCATACACTCCAAAACATATCATGGCGTTAAGCACTCTGTATATCAAGCAAATAAATCTATATCAAGCAAATAAATCAAAGGCATATTTTATTTTTTAACTACATCCATTAGTATTTCTGGATAACAATGTGTCTTCTATGGCAGGCGAAGGGATAATTTAGCTGCTGTTATAAATTCACCTCCTGGTTGTAACTTCCAGATACCCCATCATATGATTTGAAATGATCCTCAGTAAGTTATTATCAATTTGACATAGTGCTGTTAGTGTTAATCTTCAGTTCTCATTCAGATGGACAAGGATTTTAACTTAATAATTACAAGAGTAAATAGGCTACTAATGCTAATTATAAAAGTAATTATTTTAATTAATATTAATATTATACTAAATGCAATTATTATCAGAGCAATTAGTAGTACTAGCACAACTGGTCCTTGCCACTCTAGCCAATTTTGTGTTGTGTAAATAATATGTTTTCTGTCCATTTCCCCCCTTTATAACAGTTACTTTTTCTAAAGACTGAAGGCTCAATAGCTGCATTTGAAACCTTTGACCCCATTGTTTTTACTCACCTGGGTGAATAAATCCTGGCTCCACAGAGAACAGAAGAATTCTATTTCTTTATTATCAACTTCCTCTGTGATATAGAAAGTCCTTTTTAAAATACTGCCAGGTACTAAAAACAGGTTTAGCATTTTCTTAAAACAGGAAGACTTGTAGTAGGAGATGAGCTCTCCATTATCCATCTGTTTCCAGCTGTTTTTATTTATATTACCAAACTTTCCAGATGTCATGCTCTTCATCTTTTGTCCCCGTGGAACAATAAACTCTATTCCTTTTAGAAGGTCTTTATATCTAGCCTTATATTTAAACATTAAAAATAATTTTTAAAGGAGAGATGAGTTAAATTCTTATTTTCTGTAGAGATTTCCAAGCCCAGCGTTCACCAATTCCCTCTTGCAAACGACCTAACAGAGAAAGAAAAGGATAGAGTGCACTTCTGGGCGCGGGGATGCGGTTGTTGGGGGGCAGCAGCATGGGGTTAAGTTAGCTGGAAATAAAACTACAGGTAGTTGTGCCTCCAGTGAGCCATTTAGACATACTGAAAGGAGAAGCAGCAAAGAACAAAAAAAATGCCAGATCTGCAGGTGTGCTAACAAATTAAAACTGGAGCAGGAAAAGAAAAAATAAATCTGCTATATCCTTTCAACCTCTGCTTCACCTCAGCAATCTCGGTGAGGCAGCCTTTATCCTAAGGAGAAGTGCAGGCAGTCACTCAGCCGTGCTACCCGTAACCACGCAGCGGACATCTCCGCGGGCTGGCACGACTCCGCTGCTGCCCCTACCAGCACCGACCGCAGGAGCCCCAAAACTGCCCGAAGCTATTCAAAGATGGAGAAAGGAAAAGAACCAGTTCCTTACTTAACCACAAACTCAAAATTAGACATTACCTGCAACTACAAAGTATTTTAGTTGTAAAAAGTTTTCAACAGTATGCGGTACAGTCTTCTGGCTTCCTGGGAAAGCACCGAAGAGAGTGATTCAAATAAATAATTTGCCTTTCGCTACCTATGTGATTTCTCTCAGGAGGAGTTACTCTAAAGCAATGGGAAACAGTACTTGTGAGATTGTTGTGTGGTCTGCGTCAAAAAAGTCAGAATCATAAAATATTCTTAAATCTCCAAATGGTATTTAATCTCTGTACATGTTCCACTTGGAATTTTCCATATCTAGTAAAAAGGCTGTTCTTTCCTCTATGACAAACAGAAAATTTTATGTTATGTTACCAAGTTCCTTAAAACTAAAAGGAGGAAGAAATTGAGTCATGCGGGTCAGGTCATGTTAATATTTTAAATACACTATGTAGAGCTTTCTACAGAAACTGCATAGTAGACCTTTAAATAAATATATATATATTTAGGGGGTTTTTTAAATATATATAATACACTAGCTACAGCGTAGCTATGACAGTTCATGTTACAAACCATGATTTTGGGGATTAAAAAAAAAAAATCTAGAGTCTATGTTTTGCGTCTGCAAAACGGAACAGTTAACTTTTATGACTGCAATCAATTTGTTTCCCTGAGAAAAAACTAAACCAAATAGAAAGATTGTCACATCCAAGGCCCTTACTAATTACAGATATATACTCTGAAGCAGAGCAGAACCATCTCACAGACTCCAAGCAGTCAGGCAACACCACACATACATAGCAGGGAAATAAGAAGGGTCTTGAGACGTGCTTTAAGCACTGGAAGTCAATACACCACTCACAGAAGGTCAAACACAAACTCAAAACTCGGGAAGATCTTGTGAACCACAGGAATAGATCTTTGGTTTGGAGTTTAGCTCAAACACGCTTCTTGATAACCCAAAGACACCTCTAGAAAAAGGTTGATGTCAAGCACACTCTGTGGGCAGATTTTATTGCCTTAATGTTTCCCTTTTGTGATTAAGCCTCCAGTACTGTACCAAGAATTTAACCCTTTTGCTTTACTAGAAGAAAGCTGATAGCTTTTAAAAATTGTTTGGTAACTGAAGTCCTACTGAGCGGGCAGCAAGACTTTGCCTAAGGCAATAAATCTAAAATCTGTTATGGCAAACCAATGCTGGCAATCCTCCACAGGCTTGGGATCTGAGAGTTCGGGCCATAATTTCTACCCAGCTCCAAAAGGCAGTTTGAGGGTTGGTATTATCAGCTGAATCAGGAGAAATACACCTGTGGAGGATGACTACTCAAAAGACCCCGCCATCCTACACAGGTTTTGCCTCCCTATCTAAGCCTAGGTTCTTCAGATAGCTCCCCAACAGCCACCTTTCCCTGCTAGAAAGAAAAAGTAGCCTTTTATAATTCAATCAGAACTCCCTTGGTTTTGGCAGCTGCTGAGCTTTTCTCCTGTGGACAACACCCCCAGGCTGGCTCTGCAAGGGCTCAAGCCAGATTTCTTGCTGTTAAAAGAGTTGTCCTGCAACAACCCTGCACTGGAATGGCTTATCTTGAGCCATTTTTTCCTCCCCAGGTATTTTTTTCCCCACACTTTTTTATTAAACTATACATTTGGCATACACATACAGTATCATTCCCATAGACACAGCATGCCATCTATACTTACAGTATACATGTATGTAAAGCACACGTACGGTAAATACGTTATTGGCCACACTGGCACGCGGACTGCGGGAGCAGCCCCAGCAGAGTTCTGCCCCTGCCCCAGTAACTTCTCTCTGGTTTGCTGCAGCAATACCAGGCCAGAAGACAAACCACCCATTTACAGGATATAAAGATCCAGTTCTTGACCTTAAATAAAACTCATACAGCGAGAGCTTTTCCCCTACCAGCAACTAGAGCTCCCTAAACCAACGCATGCTTGGTTTGGGGGGCAAGAAGATCAGAAAAATGCTGTTAATACAAAAGACACCCCTGCAGTCAATTTAGACCATTGTAACTCCATTCCACACTTGCTCAACCTTTTCACCGAACCTTATTAGAAACAGAGCTCCCCCAGCACAGGAGGGAATTAGAGGGTTTCTGCAGTGCATTCACACCACGGCGAGTTGTACTGGAGCAGCTACGCTGGAGTGTTTTCCACGGCCTTTATTTTAAAGCAACTCACTTTACAGGTCAACGCTCTGGCAAGCTTGCTCCTTGGCGAGGCCTGCAGCTTCCACAGTGGCAGCGTGAAGTAGCCACAGCTGTACCAGCTGTACATTTAATGCCGAGCACAGGTTTCCCAGCAGCTTAAATAATACGAGTTCAGCGTAGCAGTCAAGATTACACATTAAGCAACCCTGAGCAAAACAGGAGCAATTAGAGAACAGCTAGGGAGTGCTCAAATGTGTAACCAGATACTCTCACAGCCAATACATATCAATACAGCATATAAAAACATGGTCAAGCACCACAGTGCTCCCCCTCTGAGCGTTATAGTTGGGTGGTCTTGCAATGAAAAGTATGTGTTAAGTCACATCTTGTCCACCCATAAAGAGAGCCAGCCCTAAACTGGCTCCCAACACTTAGAAAGTGCTCCAATCAATGCTGCCAGTAACTTGAGTAACCCTGGAGAGGACATTTCTGGACAAGGTGATGGCTGACCATGGCTTTTCATAGGAAAGCAGCACTGGAAGGGACGTCCTGAACGACAGGTCTAATGCACGATTTCCTCCTTTCAGGCCAAAAGGGAAAACAAAGCTCTCTCCGTCCCTCATTGTGGAACACACTATACCTACACATCTACACATTGACAGCTGCTTTGCTAATAACACTGCCTATTTTCTGCCACTCCCGATCCTGCTAGGGAATACGAAGCACTACTAGCAACTGATCTACTGCAATCAGGACTCCAAATAGAGTCATCAACAAAAATCTGCATCAATTCACAGGTCCTAAAAGAAAATATGAGAAAAAATGATATTCAAGGACAGTCAAAAAGTTCATGAGCAAAGAACAAACACTAACAGAATGAGCTGGTACTATGTAGAAGAAATTTTTTATTACTTTAAAAAAAAAAAATTACATCCACCAGATTACCTGTGGAAAGGGTAACTTAAAAAAAAAAACAAACAAAAAACCCAAAACACTACTTTAAAAACACAGATGGTTGAATATGCAAAGCAACTGCTTCCTAAAACGTTGAGGAATAGCACAAAAAAAAAAAAAAAAAAAAGCAGTGTGGGGAAGGTAGCTGCAAGGGAAGGTAGGCAAGGATTGGAAGACTGAGCAGGAAGCTGGAAAGACTATAAAGGAGATGACAACAAAACACAGATAGAAGCAGGGAGATGAAATACGTGGAGGGGAGAAAGGAAATGGGAAGGACAGTAACTTTTCTGATGGGTTGGAACACAGATACATGAAAGGAAAAAATCCACATGCAAGATTTCAAGGCATCCATTTTCCGCCTCCTATACTAAAGGAATGTCAAGAGGCAACAGATTGAACAAAAGTCAAAACTTAGTTGAAAGCCAAGGATGAAAACGGTCATTCTTCTGCCAAATGACTCTTCACCCCATGGTTTTAAATTTCTGGGAAATCTACGTTACTTTTACTGTCAATTGGCTTGTGCTTTTTATGGCTTCTTGGGTAATATTAATAGGCCAGTGAATTATACAAGCACTTTTAAAGAATGTTTACCAGGCTGTTTCCAAGATTTCTGGAGAATGTGAATTACCAAATATGCATTTTTAATTTAGGAACTTATAAAGCAAAGAAATGTATTTTCTTCTTTGAGAGTAGTTAATGGACATGAAAATAAACACAGCCAATGTGACAGCAAAATTCAATAGAATTTAATAAACTCGAGTTAGGACTAGATAATTTACATCCCAGAGCTCTGGAAAGACTGGCACATGAAACAGGAGGTGTTAAAGAAAATATTTTACTAGGTCTCCAGAGTTGAGGGTGGTGCCATCTGATTGGAAAATAGCAAATATAATACGCGTAACTCCAGAAAGAAAAAATGCAGTCTGGGCAAAGAAAGTCCAGTTATTCTGATCCCAGCAAAATGCAAGGCTTTAGAACAATTACTCACAGAAGAAAAAATAAAATGTTGAAGAGATGGAAGTAAACAGAGGAATATACTTCTATCTGCATTTGCAAAAAAGTGAACAATGTCAGGCTAACTTGATTTTTTTTTTTTTTTTTTATTGTGAGCATCTCTAGTAGACATCATTTATCTGGCCTTCAAGAAATCCTATGACAGTGTGATATATAAAGAATTCTTTCGTGAACTCAGAAACAAAGGAGAAACTTGAAGTACGTATTAGCAGTATGAATGAGCTGACTAGTTTATGGAGTTTTAAAAAGGGAAAGCATGCACCATGTGGAGATTATTAGTGTACTTCCACAAACATTTGTTCAGAAAGTGATTTTATTTAGTACTTTTACCAATGAACTTAGAAAGGAAAAAAAGCAAAACCAGCAGTACCGTAAGTAAAAACAGCTTCTAACACAATGTTAGGAGATAAGACCTACACCTAGAAGGACCATACAGAATATCACATAGAATTTAATAGGCAACTTTGAGATACCTGAACATGACGTCCTGTAGCAAAAAGTGAAAGGCCACGTGTGCGGAAGTACCAGAAAGTGAAGCTAGCTATCAACTGGAAGAGTTCAAGGAGGGAAAATACCTTGTTGACAAAACTCATTGGTAACAAATTGACTGTGACCTGCCAACATAATGCAAACACTTCAAAGGCAAATATGATCTGAAAATGTATCGGGAGTCACGTCCAACAGAGATAGGAAAGCATTAGTGCACTGTACTTCAGGAACAGCACATGAAAATCTGGCCATTTACACTCCAGAAAATGGAATACAAAGCAGTGGCAGAAGACGACTTCCAGGACGTTACAGGAATGGAGAACCTCTCTCAAAGAAGGAGACAAAAAATTTTTTTCAGCAAAAGTAGCACAGCAAAACAAATGGTGGGGGAATGACTTCTCTCTAACAAGGGTTGAAAGACAAAAGACATCAGAAAAACTTGGCTTGCTGCACATGAAATTCCACAACTGGTTGCTCAGACTAGGATCCTGACTGCTGATACAGATTTCCCATTTGCTGAATTTGGTATTTTAACTGTAGCATTTCTACCTGATTACATGCAAATCTCCAGACAACTTACATTCCCCCTTACAGGGAAGTTTAATTCCACTGAAATGAACAGAGTAAGAAAGCCAGAATCCAAACCCCAGACACCAAAATATTAAGAATTCCAAAGGAATTCAGGCATACGATTCTTAAAATCTTTTGACTGGAATCCAACATTCAGTTCTGTCAGGTCCCATTGAATAACCAAGCTGAACTAAACAAACAAGAATAAAGGTTTTCCTCTCTCTCTCACTGTACAAAAGATGACTCAAATTTGCCTGTGGTGCAAGCTGAATGACTTCTCTAGCAGACAGGAAGATATGACTAGAATATTTGGCCTCAAGAAACCCTTTAATTAAAAAAACACCACCAAAATTAAATTTAAAAAAAAACCCAACCACCACATAAACCCAAGTTGGATTGTTCAAACTGGGTCCCTGAAATAAAATTTGGGCACTTCTAAAGAAAACAGGCCAATCTGCACAGGTGCTGAAAAATCCCTCTGCAGTCAATTTTGGCTTATGTCAACATGGGGTTGAGGTTACACGTGAGAAGGAACCCCTGGTCTCATTCGGATGCTCTCCTGGCCCTCCCCGCTCGGCCCAGCCAGTGGGCTAGGACAGCTGTTGTCCATAAGTCAGGGCAAGGGGTGCATTTACACTCTATGAGGAGGATCCGTAACACCCACCTGTACCACAACACCGTATCTCCCTTGATTAAGCAGTCAGTGAAAAAACCTTCTTACTGATTTTAACATAATTACTAGTCTGAATATGCCTGAATATCAGATTCACCAGTATCTCAACCTGTTTTAATCAAGACAATTCTACCCGTTTTTACTGGGTTTCATTTTTGGAAGTTACTCAAACATTTCTTTCTGTTTGAAACCATAGCAGATGACAAATCCAATGTGTCCCTGTTTTCTTCTCCTAATCACTCCCCAGTTACAGTCCTCAAAAATACTGGCATAGCTTTAAGTGCAGCCTTGAGCAGCACTATGGATGCTTTTAGTCACACTGAAGTTCTATAAAGCTAGGATATACAGAACATTCCTTTACATAGAAATGCAAGATGTAAATGATTTTTCAAATTTACACAGAGAATTTTCCTTTCAACAGAAAATTTCTTGGGCTCCTATTTGGACTAAACAGAACTGAAAGCAGACCTGGCAGAGCAACTAACTGTTCTTCATAACAAATGGAAACTAAGAAAATATTTGTCATTCTTTTACTTCCTTCCAGCTCTTGTTCAAAACCAGTTTATTAAGTATTTTTGCAGTTGGCCCAAAAGGAAAAGTAATTTAAACAACATATTTCAAAAGCCTCTTTCAATATATAGTTCTCACAAATGTTGTCTCTTTGATCTGTTTTATTGGACTTCTTTAATCTCTCTTAAGGTCTACTGTTAAAAAACAAAAACAACTGAGATTATATATAAATGCTCAAAGTAGGAGAAAGTGCTTCCACACTTGAAGTTTCTAATGGCTTTATATCCATTTTACAAACATCGGGAGAGAAATGAGATGGCCATTGAGAAGATTCTTCTTTAGGAAGGAGACATGGTCAGTGGATGAACAAGATAAAGGCAAAAGAAAATATGGAACATGAAAGCCAAAACAAATGAGAATGGGACAAAAACCCCTAAGATTTAGTTTTCAAAAGGAAGTGTTCAAAAAAAGCCCCCAAAAAAAAAAAAAAAAAAAAAAAAAAAAAAAAAAAAAAGAGAGAGAATAAAAGAAACAGATAAATTACAACTTGAAAGATTGCCAGGTTCTGTCCTGTCATGGATGCATGCAGCATTCCCATTGCACTCATTTAACTGACTTTAATTGAAAATTCCTTAAGCCTCATACGTTAGGCA
>KL289101.1:0-39564 GCA_000699545.1 Podiceps cristatus | reverse complement strand
ACGTGTTGCTGGAGCTCACCGTGCTGTGCTGCGCTGACGGCTGGGGCTTGGGGACCGAAGTCACCGCCAAGGTGAAGGACGAGCTGGTGCCCTTCAACCCATTTGCCATGATGGGCTGCGTGACCAGCAGCCCCCCCGTCCCCTCCGGTTGCCCCACCACGTGGCCCGGTAAAGTCGCCTGAATAAGATGGGGGACACTCCCGGGATTTGCAACCAGCGGCGTGTTCAAAACTGTAATGGTGGGTTGCGGCACAGACTGAATAACAGTGTTGAACATCTTCTTTCTGGCATCTTCGATCTCCTCTGGTGACCAGCTGATGCCCTGCTTCAACCTCTGGGCAGTGAACCAGATCTTCAGCTGCTCTTCTGGGTACTTTGTCACCACGGTCAAGTAGCAGAGCTCAGCTTTTGTGGGGTAGGGGAACTTGTGGAAAGAGTTTTTCAGGAAGCTGTTGGAGTCCATGGCAGCGTTGTACGTTGGAATGCTGCTCAGAGGGATCATCACCTTGGGAAGGGACTTGGACGTAGGTAGCTGCTGATGCAACGGGGGTTGCTGCTGCAGTGACACAAGTTGTGCAACACCCGCCTGCAGAACAGGCACGTTTCCTATGATGGAGCCATTCACTATATGAGATGATTTTGTCGAACTTGCAGTGGGCTGGCTGACTGGCACAGACCCGTTCGGGAACGAATGCTCTCCATCTTTCACCTCCGTCTCACTGCCCAACTGACTTGAAACATTCTCTTTCAGTGTATGGATTTTTTTGGCCTCAGGTTTACCTTTCATTATCTTCATGATGGGGGTTTTGGTAATGATAATTTCAGACTGGCCATCCACCCCTTCTTCAGGGACCTCTCCTGGAAGGTCGTGGCTGCTGGTGGCCTCACAGAGACTTTGCTCCACAGTTGTATGATTGTCTTGCTTAGCCACCCTCCAGACGAAGCTCGTTTCGCTGGCGTGCGACTCTGCATTGTGGTGCGAGAGCCCTTCGTGGCTATTTGCCAGAAAGTTGCATGCAACACATGCAAACGCAGGGTCTTTGCTGAAGTCTAAGTGCTCAGAGTCCAAGTGCCCAAAGAAGTGATGAACGTCTTGAGATCCAAAGTCACAAGACTTGCAGATGTAAGTGTCGCTATCAGCAATACCACGGTGCCCATTAGACACAGCTCCGTTATTACTGTTACTGGCACCAGCATCACTAGCTGCTGGTCCTTCCGCAGGAGCATCTTGTTGCGTTCCTTCACGATCATCTTGTACAGCATCCAGTTCAGTCTCCTGAAGCACCAGTGTTTTAACTGGTATCATGCAGGGAGTTGTGGATTTCCTTTTGCTAGCCATCACTACGATTGATCCAGATGATTATTTTTCTTTCATTTAAATTAAATTAAAATTTAAAAAGCGCTATTGCAAGTGCTCTGTGGTCTAGATTCCAGCAAATTCATGATGTCCCAAGGAGTTGTTGTCAAATGTTGATATTTGCCACTGGACCTGAGGACAAGGAAAGCAAGGAAGGGTTAGTTCCATTGGCATTAGATCAAGCACAACTGTCCTGATATTTAACTGATTGACTCAATACATCATTTTCAGCCTCTTTTGCTGGAAAAAATTTAACTGGACCTTGGATTTATCACATTTTCACACATACAATCCATGAATTACCTATTTAAAAAACACAGGCACAAACATGCCTCTTTTATAGCCCGTATCAAATGCTCATCTGAGGAGGAAAAATGCAAAAATTTGCCCTGCGCTGCCCAGACCCATCACCAGTATTTCGGCAGGCAGAGTGGTGCCTGGACTCCCTACGTGCCCGGGCTCCTGGCTCAGCAGCACGCAGGAGGTGATACCAGGCAGGATCATCCTGGGAAAGCCGCCTGCTTTCCATCAGAAAAACCTGACGAGAAATCAACACGTTCCCCACAGAACGTTTCAATTTCTTCAAAATCGGCATTTTCCAGCCACCCTGTCAGGAAGTTTCTCGCCAGCTCAAAGCACCGTGCCTGTGCCAAGGGCCTCTGCCCGCAGAGATGCCTGGAGCTCTGCTGCGGGGAGCACGGAGGCTGCAGCCAGGGCCAGGTATTTTAGCCCTCCTTGCTCAGCAAAGCCTGCAAAGCATTTCTGAGATTCCCTCCCCACCCCACACACAGTTCCTTACTGATTTAACAGCATCTGTTGAGTCTTCAGCTGAAGTTGCAAGAGAAGGTAAGGCTCCAAAACTCCAGGGCAGCATCGCACGCATGCTCCTGGCTCCCAGCCTTCCCCTCCCACCACCTTTACAGCTTTCGCATGCACACAACTCAGTGGATTGGGGGTGTTTCCTAAGAAAGCACAGCTTCTCTATAACACAACCCCATTTTTCTGGGCTTGGGGTGACAGGAAAAAAGGAAAAAAAATTAAAAAGAGGCAGAAAAGGGGCGAGGAGAGAGAGGAGTGAGAGAACGGAGAGAGAGAACAGCTGCAGCTTGAACTGCTTGAACTGCTCCAGCCTGCGGAAGGCCACAGGGGCATTAGCCACAACCTTATTCCTGGCCTGATGTAGTTTTGCCATCTGCACAGCGGCTTCTCCGTGCCTGAGATCACGACCCGAGGGCGGGAAGGCTGTCTGCTGCAGCTGGCACCAAGAGTCACTCGCCTGGTGACAGTTCCGATGACAGGGAAGGCAGCACATCTGAGGGAGCCACATCTCTGCCTCAACCCCTACATCAACCTTCTTTACAGCAACTCTGCTTTTTTTCTTTCAAACACAGGGATAAAATGGTATTTTTCCAGATTGCAAGGTCACTTGGACGCATATGGATGTACTGATTCATATTACAAAGTCTCTGTGCCAGATTTTTCTGGGATTTACAGTAACAGCGCTTTATAAAAACACTCATAAAAACTTGAACTTGAAAAAATAAAAAAAAACAAACCCAAAAAAACCCAGACCAACTTACCATCCTACCAGATGACTCACAGAGGTAACTCCTATCAGTTACAGCAGTTGTGCACCAGTAGCTTTCTCATATCAGATATTCTGAGCTGATCTCATGCACCGAGAAATGCAGATCGGGCAAATGACTTTGTGGTGCTTATGCAATACCTCCTCTGCGTATTTCTGTCGGTAGCTTTTAGAACAGAGGAATGAAAGGTCCCAATGCAAAAAATCAGACAGAGGAAGTACAATTTGACCTCTCTAACTTCATTAGAATTTTTTTTTTTAAATCGTTCTGGAAAAAATGATGTCAGCTTTCAAACAGGAGAGCCTGGATGGCCGACTCTGGCCTCAGCAACTCTCAGGCACCATTTAAACGACGGATGGGAAAACGTAACTTCCCGTTAATGTGGGCTGATCTGAGATTACAAAACAGTCCTGTAAATAGTGTTAGTCATCACTGAACTTGGCATCAGAAAACACTGTTTGCTATGTTAAAGCTTCATGAAAAGCTAGAAATTATAACTTTAAAAAAATCTATAAATAAAAACAGGTATTAAAGCTGTGATCTGGATTTAGATGGTGCGAATTGCATGCTCTCAATACCTGCTTTATGCCACTCTCATCCCACCTTTTCGTGGTTAGTCTTTCCCTCTGCAGAGGGCCAGAAAGTTATTCATTAGCATTAGCAAGTCGCATACTTGGATGACTATGAATGGGCTTTGCTATTCAGCAGCGAACAGCATCCATTTGACACAATCCCAAGATCCTCATTTTTGATGCTAAGTTAAATATTACACAATCTAGCAGGGTACGATGACCTTTCCAAGTCGAGTCAATTAGGAAAAAAACAATAAGACCAGCCTGAAGGCTACAAAATATAGCTTTAAAGGCTGAACAAAGCTTCGTGTCAGGGAAGCAACAGTAAAAGTGAATTCTGTTAGTGCACGGAGATCTGCAGGGTTATATTCATCTCTTTTATTGCACAAAGTTTTCACTGATGCTTGTTTAATTTTATTCTGTGGCTCTATCACAGGTCAGGGAGGAACTGCTGGGCCCTCTGCAAGCTTTTTCTTTTCCAGTAAATTCCTGATAGAGATCCAGTTCCAGAGTCTCCATTACCGAGACAGCTTAAGTCCCAGGCAGACCTTACCTAGTGTCTACAGAGCTGTCAAATATCAAAAAGGTGATTTTTATCTGTCAAGAGAGTAAACTTGATACAGAGCAACGGAGATACACAAAGAACCCCGTTGTGCCACGTTAACGGAGTGCCTCTCCCGAGCACGCCATCACTATCATTTTGGGTAAATGCGAACAGCCTGACCCACCTACGGAGAACATAAAAGCTCTGCATTTCATTTACCAGCACATTTGCATCAAGCTCCATGCTCTCTCCAACAACTTTCCTTTAAAATGCAATCAAAGCGGCCCCAGATCTCCCACTGGGGCTCCAGTATTAATGCCACCTGAGAACACAGATTGCAAATTTAGCTGGAAGTGAATCACAGTGCCAATTTACTGGGGGGGTGGAATTAATCGAGTGCACTGTTTGTCCGTTTCATTTCCATGGAACAGTTGCATAACCACATGTTCGGACCATGTTTTATTCACTGCTCACCTTCTGGAATGCACTAATACTTTAATACACCACTAATATATAACAAAACGGATAATTCACTGATCTCTCCATCGTTAAAGTAAGCGAGGATGTTTTAATGGATAGGATAAATTAATGGCAGAAAAATTAATCAATTAAAACCCAGCCTTTCAATGGAGCTCAGTATACCACCAATGAGGATGCCTCAGCTGGAGCAAAGAGAGGTTAGCTGAACGGAATAGCTACCTGGCAGTCAGGAAGACAACTGAATTGTGCTTAAATTGATGGTTCCTATTTAATTTACACCTGCTAATTAAATAGTGAGGTATAGCAGAGTGAGCAGGTCAAATGCCCTGTGCATGTAAACCTGTCACGGCTGTTGAAAATTCAAAGAAAAACTGATTAAAGCAGGGTCAAATTGATTTGGTCCCAGTGATGCTCCCAGAGAAACAAATGCTGGCAGGAAAGGCAGCCCAAAGGCTCCTTCCTTCAGCCAGGTCAGATCCCAGCCCAGCACATGCTGGGGGGTACTTTTCTCTCGTATCTAAAGCACCGGGAACTGACCCTGGGGTTGACACGTGTTCGCTCGCACGACAGTGAGACCACTCTGCACACCACGCTGCCGTGGCTGGGACGAGCAGCCCGGGCCTCACACGAGGCAGGCATGAAACCAGGTGAATGGCTTGGGTTGGGTTGTGGTTCTCCATCCTCCATGTACGGCCGCGATGGCTTGTCTGCACAGCTCCCAACTTAAAACAGTTAAAAAAGAAATCACCACGAGAAAGATCTGCTCCACCAATAGATGCAGTTTTATGCTGCTGTCACCGTGTTGTGGCTACAGGGACAGCCAGGTTGGTGGCCACCCACCAGTTTTTCAAGGGTTGCAGCTCTGAAGTGCTAAGCCCCATACTCAGAGCCAGCAGTGCGGGCACAGGGAGCCGCAGGCAGAGCTTGCACCGTCTGCCCGTTTCTCCTCCATGCAGGAGGCCCACGAAGGCCACACGCCAGCGACCCACCTCCAGCTTACAAACAACTACAAGGAGCACCATGAGATGTACTACCCCTAGCAATTCAGAAAATAACAGAGAAGGAAGATCAAAACTGTGAAATCTGGGATCCCAATCTATGAAAACAGCACAGCCTTTCTGCAAGAGACAGCCCCAAACCTACGACGCTGCTGTGAACATTCCCCTCCTGCAACACCTTCCATTCCAGTCCTCCTTCCCCCCCCCAGCACAGGAGCCTTCCCGTCCCTGTCGGCGGGTCCAGGTACGCACGGCCAGCCCTCTGCGGAGCAGCTTCGCCTCCGCTGCGGAAAACAAAGCCGAGACCGGTCAAAGTAAGCTTAGCAATTTCAGAAAATTTACTTCTGCGGAGATTAACAAAGGGAGGTTTCGAAATCTGCACTGCTGAGTATGAACTTTCAGCTTTTTCCAGCTTGGCTGGATATAACTGGTTTGGTTTTAAATGTTTCAGTGAATTAATGAGTTAGGTTGTTAATGCAAAACATTCATTCCGCACAGTGCCAAGGTCCCCAGTTAGAAGATTAATTTTTGTGACCTTTTGCAAACCTCGCCTAGAAACAACAACCAGAAAACCCACCAGGCAGCATCACTGGCCAGCCAGCGCACAGCCAGGCACAGCGGCTCCAGTCCCACTGCCCAGGTACGGGCACAACATTGCCCTTCTCTGCCCCCAGCCCAGCCATCCCCTGGGTGCCCACCGCTCACGCCAAGGACAAGGCACCACGCGGACACGCAGAATGGCTGCGTGCTCTGCTGTGGGCTCCAGTGTTTGATGCAGCTCTGCTGAAGAGTAAATGCTTCATTAAAAAAAAAAAAATCAACACCAAAATAGAAGTAAAATAACAGTTTTCTCAACACTTTTGGTGCCTGCTAGGCAGGCAGACACACTCCCCAGGTCAGGGATGAAGTTGACGTTTCTGTCTCATATGAAGCCAAGCACAATATTGGCACTTTAAATAATAGCAGTTTGTTTTTAAGCTGAAACTCTACAGGCCCCAGCTGATAGCATAATAGGGGGGGGGGGGATGGGGTGGAATCAAAGAAGGGAAAAAATGTTAATGTTTGAGAGCTTTTGTCTCTCCTCTTTAGACTCCCTCCAGCCAGGCCCAGAAGATGCACATCTGTCTTTGGGAAGTCCACAGATGACTTCCCAGCTCCCCACCAGTAATTAGCAAGTAAAGGCCAGTAAAAAAAAAGCTCCCTGTGGCCAGCACCAATGAGAGTGCTCTCTGCAGCACCTAGATCCAAGAGCTGATCTGCCTTCCCCTTCCCACCACCAAGCATCCAAGAGGGAAATCCCACTGCGTTTTGCAGCAGGTTCCCCTCAGTATTTGAGATGTGCTCTCAAACATGTGCTCCCCACTACACCCAGTTTGCCATGGGCAGCGCTGGGTGCCAGATCAGTAGCCTGGGACTGGGTGCATTTCCCTGGATGCTGGGCAGGAAAAACAGTTCCACGCAGCAGCAAGCACAGGCGGGGCCCCACCGCCGCCTGTTGCCAGCCATGGCAGTCCTGTGACTCTTCCTCTTTGGTTGTGCATTAATGTTTGTTCTGCATTTAGGATCCATTCCCGAGAAGTCATGTAGGAGTTTCACCAGTTTTATTAATTTATTGCCAAAACATGCCCGGTGTAGGCTGGCAGGAGGGAGGAAGGCTGGAGACTCCTGCAATTTTCAGACCCAGGTGAGAAGGGGCAAAGCCTTGTTTCCCGGCCAAGACGCTGCCACATGCCAGCTCTCACATGGGTTTCATTGCCATGGACTGAGAGTCACAGGCTTTGGTTACCACAAAAGCATAAAGAAGCGCAAGGAAGGGACATGGAGCAGCGTCACCAAGGGGCTTCGAGGACAGTCCCCTGCCAGGAACAGGGCAGCTATGGCTAATCCATCCCAGGGACACACTACATGAACAGACATGCTCCAGCAACTCGGCAGAGACCTCTCCAGGCCACATCCCTGTGATTCAACACAGAGGGAACGGCCCACCTCTCCAGAGCAAATCCCAGCTTCCCAGGTATGGACGGGATCTCTCTTTTAGCCGCACCAGCACGGCTCTGTAACAGAGAAGAAAAGGCAAGGTTTGGCAGGGCTGAGCTCCTCTGCTCCCGGTCTGCGGCTGTGCATCCCAGCTAGCCGGGGTCCGGCACCCTCCCCGAGCAACCATGCAAAGCCTGCAGCTGGAAGGGAAGTCACGGGATGACACCATCTCCAGCAGCTTAAAAACACCAGCAGCAGAGCATCGCCCCGGCTCCTGGCAAGCGGTGCACATCTCCGCGCCATGCCCTTGGCTAGGGCTGGCACCTGTAGGTAGCATCTGCAACCCAGAGCCTGGGCCATAACCCAGACCAAGGCTGTGACACTTAATTCTTTTGGGGTTTAACCCCATATGGGACCGCAAGTTCCCATGAATGACCAGTTAAAGAGATTTTCCTCTCCAGAGCAGATCGCCACCGCACGAACACTGCAGGCACTCAAAATTCAGGTGCTCTCAACAAGAACAAGGAAAGCAACCAGCAATAAAATAACCACAACCTGAGAGACACCACACAGGCAAGAAAAGCCTCTTCACATCTTACTAGTTTGCACTGCACAAATGTACAAACACACACACAAATTTCAGCAGTTTCGAGCTTCAAGCAGCATCACATAGTCAACATTTGTACTAAGGAACAATTTCTCTTTATGTTGACTGGTCAGGGTGCTTTGTAGCTTAAGCCTGGCTTTGAAAACGCGGGTACAGTCTAAAGGCAGTGGAAGCCGGTTGACCGAACAATCGTATTCATTCTCCATTACTTGGCAAGCCTAGAGTAGAAAAGCGTCTTTTCCATTTAGGCTAGTTAAACAGAGCTATTCATTAAAATTTCTCCCCTCTACAAGCTGCTGTACTTCTCCATTTAAAATTTGCCTTTAAGAGAAGACCTCTGTCCCCAGCCTCACAAACACTCCTCATCGCCCTGTTTCAAGTCGTCACCCATCTACGAGCTGTGTTTTCGGATTTCTCTCGTGCTTCCATAACAGCAGCAACTCGCCTTTGCCGTTGTTACCTGGGTAGAGGCTGGCTTGCTGCCTTAGCACTCAGGGACTAAAAGTAATTATCTCTGCTTTTTTTTTTTTTTTTTTTTTCAGATGAGCACAAAACTGAGCAAGATGGAAGGCTAAAAAGGGGCAGCTGAAACAGAACACGATTAGAGTATAAAAATAGGTCACTAGGATAATATAACCTTTAGACTATTGGCAATGTGCCCCCCTTAGAGACAAGCCTGCGCGCTATATTTCAGGAGAATGTCAGGAATAAAAAAAAAAACCCACACACAACACACATCAAAACAAAACCGCTGATCATCCCTCAGAGGTTTGCGTGCTTCTGTTTGAACATCACTAACATTAATTCACTCCTTTTCCTCTACCCTCATCTATTTGATCAAGCACAAAATAAATGTTACGCAATCATAACATTAACATCTTCCAAAAAATAATCATCGCTTTTGGCATAGAGGCTTTGTTACAGATTTGCTCCGAGTTACACTACCTTAGCAGGCTTCACAGTTCCAGCATCCCAGGGACCCACCTCCACAGCTTCAATCCTCACATTCTGTCCATGTTGCAAAACATTCCTGGCATTCCCCCAAAGGAAAAGGTCCAGCAGACAGATAATCATCTCTCGACAGAGCCAGCTCTGAGGTTACCGCTACCAGCAGAGGACACCAGCTAGCACTAATGGAGCTTCAAGAAGTCCCTCAGCTCATCAGTATCTGGGTCTCCCATCACCTCGTGCTCAGCTGGTGAATACCAGCGGGTTGGTTTGTGCCTGAGCAGAACAGTACCAGAACATCGGGCATGTTTATAAATGCACGGGGCTCTGATTTCAGCCCCTTGTGCTTTCTCTAGGAGGTTTTCTTTTTGCTCACGTTGTCAGGGTTCTGTTTCTGATTGCAGCTTGATCACAGGCGCCTCCAAGGGCCCCGCACAGGTCAGTAACATTCTGCCACACCACGTTCAGACTCGCTACCTGCCTTGCGATCCCACGCTTAGAGCTTAGTATCACCATCTAGATAGGGCAAGACCAGCTTTGGCAGATGCAGCCCACTGGAATGCATGCGAGAAAGGTGTAACCGACCCTAAAATACATGTCTTTGTTTTTTTATTATCTGCAATTACTGAACTGGCTCCAAGCCAAAAAAACCCAAAACAAACAAACAAAAACACACTATTACAGAGCTCAGAGTAAAGACTCCCAGTTCTCAAAGCAAAATAAGAACCAGAATTAGATCTTGGTCCATATTAAATTTCTGATAAGTACTTGAGTCTTTTAAATTGGCAGGAAACGCTGGGCCAAGCTGGTGAAGAGTTCACACCCAATGGCAACAGAGCACTTGAAGCGCAGAAGCCCACCGTGCTCTCAGCACCGCTGCAGCCTGCCCAGACCCAAGGAGTCATTTTGGGGGAAGCCTCCGAGCCCGTGTTTCTAAAGCACTTCTGCTCACAACCCCACTTCCAGGTTTGCACATCGACCTCCCTAGGTGACCCTGTTTGGAGGTCGTCACCCCAAATTCAGGAAGCACAGCTCTAGATGCTAGCACAACATTTATTGTTAAAAGAAAACCAGCCTCAGCTTTTATACCAGCACTGAAATGATCCCACTGCAGACCCACAAACCCAAAAGCCTGCTAGAGGGTCACACGGTTTTCTCACCAAGCATCCAAGTGCCTTGTGCAATGAAGAAGCACTTGCTGAAGACAGGTCAATCACCAGTTACTGACCGGCCACATAAGGGACAGACCTGCAGAATTCCAGGGCAATAAAGAGTGTCCAGAGCTTTAAAACAAGATGTAGGTGGGTAGGACTAAACCAAGCTAATAAATAGTACCAGGCAGGAAGTATAGGTCGCTGGAGCCCATCTGCAGCACAGACTGAAGACTGTTAGAGCACTGCAGCCCCTTCCCAGCTGAGCATTTTTGGATTACTTCATCCACCATGCCCTTTTGCAATATGCTAGCTTCGAACGCTGCATTATGTTCTGGCTCAGCATCAGCTCCCATTCCCCCACTTACAGTTGCTATAACCAAAAAGACAACTACAAAATACTTCGGCTGAAAGCAAGGGAACGGGGTTTGGCAGATCAGGATCATGGATTTTTTTTTTCTCCCCAGTGGATCCTGCTTCAGAGTCGTCCTTTCAGACCTTGAGCGCAGCCGATGGCTTTTGCAGCTTATTGAGTCCACTGGTTTATGGCAATGTTTTTCTGCTCACTGAACTGGCTCATTCTTTTAGCAGAACAAACTGTTCCACGTTGAGGCAGGAGTTGGCTGTGTTTTAACAAAGGATTTTTCCCTTCTGACAGTGTTTTGCAAAAGACCCAAAAAAAGGAGTTTGGAGCCAAGTTACAAAAGGTCAGGAGAGGCGAGTCAAGCACTGGGTGTAGTTCCTGTATGTCACAGCCAGTGAAGGAAATGGGTGGAGAGAAGAGGAATGTCATTTTGAGCTGCAATAATATGTATAAAGTGATATTAATGAGGAATGGGCTTTTGAATGAGAATGGCAAGTATGCAGGCACTATAATTTTTGCTCTACAAGAGCAGGCTTGTTAGATAGGCTGAGGTCTCTGCAATCATTTATCCATGTGAAGCATGCATTTGAGAGAGTTCAAGTAGCACTAGTAGCACGAAAAAGGCAGTCCTTTTTGCTTCCCCTCCCCAAGCTGATTTCAAGGAGCTACTGTACTCTCATCTCCTGTCAGCCAAATGAATATTCAAAAGGCTTTCGCCAAGCGAATGCCAGTCAATGACCAGCACAATGCTGGGGGAAAGGAATACTTGGCTGAGACACCTACGTGCGACTGGCACCTTGTGTCCCCCCGCTCCTTTGCTCTAGCAGCCCAACCATTTTTAATGTGGGGCAAGGTTCTGAGGAGCTTCACTGGGTGCCACGGCTGCCCTGCCTGCTCCTTTCCCTGCCACGCAGTAGGACAACAACGCTAGAGCCGAGTTGCTGCATGGAGGATCAGCATCCACTAGTGAGGGTGCTATGGGTGGGGAAGGACCCCGGCACTGTGGTCCTGGCAACACAGCCCTCCTCAGGGAGCTGATGACAGAGCTTCCCTCTCGCCTTCTAGAGGCTGGGACCACAAACATTTTTTGCATTAGATGGACAGGTTCCTGGTGAGGTCCCACTCCCTGTTCAGCAGCGGCAGTTGGTAGGGTGAGGGTCTTTCTGTGCTACGCATGGTGCATGGACAAACCAAGATGGCCAACCCTTGCCTTGCAGATGTTGGAAGGAGGGGAGCCAAGGGGATCTGTAACAGTTGACAGTATGTCATGCCTAATGCTCAAGCTTTTCCAGGCCTCAGAGGATCCCTGAATAGAAAGAAACCACCCACCACTGGAATACAGCCACTTTTGTGGCTGGAAGGGGCAGATGTTCAACGCCATACAACAATGCAACACAACAGTTGAGACTGCAAGTGAAGAATGCTGCATCCACTTAAAACTGAAGAGGGAAGTTAGGGACACCATCGAATTCCAGAATTACCATTTGGTCCTGATGCTTACAGTTCACATACCTACTCAGCAAGAGTGGCACGGGGTTTTCTTCCATTGCCTTAAATAGACAATACCCTGGCCTAGAGCACAGAACCACAAGAACTTCAGAAGCATATGGTCAGACTGGCAAATCTTCAGCATCTTCAACTGGAACACCATTTTCCCAAAAAAGTCCATCTCCTTTTTAGTACCTACATAAGTGACAGACTTCCAGAAGTACCCACTTCCCACTAGGTCCCGCTGGCATAGAGTAGGGCAGACCATCAAGAGAGCTCAGCATCCTATCGGCCAGACTCTTTGCTGAGATATGCCTGATGAGAAGCCGAGCTTCAGAAGCCCTCTTCACTGCAGCTAACATTAGGTGCTCCACCACGCAGTTGCCAAGAAGACCAGGCATGGAGAACTACATTGTCCCTACCACCAAACCCTCATCCACTGACCCCCCAAGAGCTCACACGGGACAACCTTCTCCCTTTCTCTGAAATACTCCCCATTTCTTTTAGGATTGATAGTAAGAGAAAATTGGACTTGGGATTTCATTTGAGCTCTCCGTGGGCAAGATCCAGACGTCCAAATTGTTTACCTGACAGCCAAACACAATCCTTGTCATCTGCTCTCTGGTTTGAAAACTGTATTTGTTCAAAACCATTTGTCAAGCCATACTGGACAATACGCAGAGATACAGAACAAAGTTCAAGGGTTATTTGTGATATGAACTTCTCTTGTCAGGACTCGACTCTTCCTCCAGCTGTTTAGTGACACTTGGAATGGATTGCTCTTACTGGAGAGTATTTTTTTAGTTGAAAACTCACCATTCTCTGAAGGTCAGCTGCAAGCTGAAAGCATCCCAGTTATTTACTGCTGGAAGCTAAAGGAATTTCCTTACTCTCAGAAGACGGACATTTAAAATTAGTTTCAAGTACAGTTGTGATAAACAAATCATCTTCTCCTCCTTTCCCTCTCGTTTATTTGGTTGGTTGGTTGTTTTTTACATCATGCCTTCTGGTCTAACCAGCCTTTTCCTTAGCTACCCTCTGCAACTCCTCATTTAAAAATTCATTCACAAGGATGCAGGGGAACTACAGACACCTGAGAAAAATCAGCAAAGCCAGATCCCTGCTTTCAGAGCTCTCCCTTTGACAGTCGATTCCCCATCAAGCTCATTTGTTGAACACCATTAGAAAAAAAAAAAAAGACAATCAAAAACAAACCACCAAGTATTTGGCTTTTTTTCCCCCTTCCTGTGAAGAGCGGAAGGTTGGGAGTTGGGTTGTCACATTCCTACAGGGGACAGGCACTCAGGACTTCAGCCCTCTGCCAACAGCCAGCCCGTGGAGTCTCTTGGAAGATGAACTCACCAGCCCACATCACCTACCCTGCTCAATAGCTGGGGGATGGAGACGGCTTTTGACAGACCAACGAGGGAGACAAGCGGTGTTTTAAAACAGTAGGAAGGCCCAAGTAAAGGGTTTGGGGTTTGGACTGAGGTCTCCTGCAAGCCTTTATTCAAAATATCGATGTAATCATTAACTTGTGGATCACAAGGCCTTGATATGAGGAGATTCTTTTAAAAAATTCAGGCATGCTGGGAGAATTGTTTCCTTGCCATGTGTTAGCAACTCTACCCATGAACTGCCAGCAATTACTAAGCCTCCACTCTGTATTCAAAGCTCTATATAATGGAGTTTATTATTTTTAAGCCTTTCAGGCATCAATGTAGCGAACTTAAGAGAGCTATTTGGAAGATTAAGATACGAACACCACCATATTATTCAATTTAGCTCCAACACTGAACACTTATTTCTGTAAAGAGTCACAGCTAATACTACATTTCCAACTGCCAACAGAGACAAATACTTACAGCTTTAAGTCACATTGCAGCATGGTCTTGTAAACCAGATTTAGGAAATAAGAACAAGGAAATTACTATCATTATGCAAATACTGCCCAATTACTGCCAAGACATACTGAACCTATCTTCAGGTCTTGGCCACAGGCTTCAAAAAATTTCTACACCCGTGGAAATTACAACCCAAGGAAATCCCTGCTTTCTGTGCATGCAATCAGGTGTGATGTTATTAGTACATCTCCCACAGCTGTATTAGCTGAGCTTTCTAAGTATTTGGTATTTTATATGTCTGTACAAGCAGAGAGGCTTGCTACCACCTCACCGCCCCAGCTCGTTGCCTGCTTAGGACAGACCCGCAGAGGAGAGCGGCAGCTCTGGGTTTTGACAGCGATGTGCCAACTCCAAGGGCTTCTGCCACGTGTGTGTGTGTTCAGGTCTTACTTCCATGTTCTCAGCCCATGTCCTTGGTCCCATCCCCACAGGCGGGTGCAGGCTCACCTTGAAAGAATGACACCACTTGCTTTTCCAAAGAGCTCTGTGCAGCCCCCTTTGCAGAATTAAGGCCAACGCTGAGCCGCGTTGCTGGCTCGGCTCCCCAGTGCCCTGTTTTGGGGCCTTTGCGGGTGCCACAGAAACATGTAACAACTCAAGCTGGGAGGGACCGCTGAAGGACATCTGGGCCACCCCCCACTCCCAGCAAAGAGTTTCCATCAGTTCTTCACCAGGCAGGCAAAGCTGCCTATTGGTACTAAGCTGCTTCTGCTGCATGGATACAGAACAGCTTTCTGGCCACTTGTGTAATCTACAGAGACTGTTGAGCAATACTTCTATCAAAAATCCAGATGAATTGCACAAAAAAACCCCAAACCCCAAAACAACAACAAAAAACCAAAACCACAAACACCTCCCCAGTAATACCCAAATCACACAGGTAGGCAGGTCCCAGGACTTTTTTGTCCATCCTGTGACAGCAGCAAAGAGAGTTTACTAATAGCTGCTTTATTTGCCCAAATCAGACGTGCAGACAGGTGACAAAGGGGAGTGATGGGAGAAAACAAGGAAAGGATTGGTGCATTCTCTAGCATTACTCTGCTTAAAGGAGAGACAACGGCTGCAGTTTGCCCTCTTGCAGTCATCCCACCCTTCACAAACAATCGTGTGAGTTAGACAAGACTGGGTGCAGGACTAGCAGGATGGGAACACCATCCTTCCAGAGGAATAACCAAGGAATTCAACAAAATGAGAATCAGTAACAAAAAACCCCAAACAAAAAAATCTGTCTGCCTGTTTGAAGGCTCTCATTTCATCAGAGCTAACTGAACTTGAAGCCTTTGGAGAAAAGCTGTCTTTCAGGAATCTGAAACTCCCCAGCCCTTCAGCTGAACATGAAAAAGTTGTCATTGCAAAGTGTACCACGGATCACAGAAATATTCTTGATTTATACCACCAAGAGTCACCGCCTATGTCAGAACCTCAGAGAAACAGAAATTAAGACTTCCTCCTCCTTTTTCAGAGAGAAATGAAAGGTGGTCTCATTACACAAGCCTAAAACATTCATCATCATCATTAGAGTGAATGGCACAGTATACATCATTAACTCTGTTCAACACAACTAAGAAAACAGCAGGATAAACTAAACTGCAGGAGGAGTCAGCGCAGGGGACGATAATGTAAAAATAACATTTATGCTGTGTCAGCAGGCAGTCTGCAAATACAGGGAATGGAGATGATGGGCTGGCTCAGGGGCTTGGTAATGGCATGATGGAGCCTTTCATTTCTAGGGCAGCAGTCCAAATCATAGTCACGTTAGCAGAACGTGGCCCTCCAGGCACCTGCTTTCTTCCTTGGGCTGGGAGAGAGCAGACTTGGAAGCATCTCAATGATATTGCACCAAAAAGACAGCGTGTCATGCTGGGTAAAGCTCAGGGCAGCAGGAACTCTCTCCATCCACAAGCCCGTAATCACCTGCTGACAAAAGATTAAGCGAATAGATGTCTACAGTGTCAGGGGAGCAAGGGGAAGGAGCGTTCACAGTCTGCAGGACTCAGCCCTAGTCAAGTCGGAAGCAGACAAGGTAGCTTTGCAGTAAACCCCGCAAGGGTAATGCTCTTAAGATCAATCACACAAATCCTTGCATCAAGCTGCTTACCCAAGTGGCCAGGATCAGGCAGAGCCGCCAAGCAAGAGGGTTCGTTAAGTGAACTCTCCCTGGATTAATGCTGTAAAACTGTACGTACCTTCCAGTGACAGCTGGGAAAGTGGTTTGCAGCACTGTCCGAAACACTGAAGAGCTATACTGACACTCTTTTTAAGGTTCTTCTAGACCATCTGTTTTCACATCAAAAGGGCTCAGCAATCACTAGGGGCAGCCTAGCAACCCAAAAGTTGGGGGCAGCTGCTCCTATCCATACCCTTCATTGTCTCCTCCCTTCTAAAATCAGGCACAAGTCTCATCACCACCTGGCAAGTGCTGGTGAGTGGTGAAAAGCTGCTAGTGAAGAAGATACCTTCACCTTTTAGGTTACACAAGTTGTCGTCTCGGGCAAGGTCCCACAGGACTGCAGCTCCTGGCTGGCCAAGCCTTGCTCATAGGAGGATATTCAAATTACAGTGAGCAACACACCGCTTGCTGTCCCCCAGAGCATACAGGTGTTCTGAAACTGTTCACCAGCGATCATCTACGTTAGGAAATTGCTGCTAGCCTCCTCCTCCAACCCACTACCCTGCCCAGAATGGCATGCGCTGCCAGCTGCCCAGCCTCACAGCATCCCACCAGCACATCACTAAACAACTCAAGATACCTTGAAGAGGAAAGGGCTTGGGGTTTTGGGAAGGGCAGAGAACAAAGATGAAAGCACAGCTTCTGTCCGAAAGGGATGGATTTTCCCAACTGCTGGGCCATGCCTCTTGCACAGGTGATAAAAACTTCATATGACAAATATTCACACCAAAGATGAAAAAGTTGGCCCCAATTTACATCCTGCTGCTAAGCTGCTTTGGTGCGCTTCTCAACAGCCTGCACAAGCCATTGTATACAACTAGATAACCAGAGGGAAATGCAGGTATCTCTATTTTCATTATTTCTGGAGAGTCAGGTGTTCCCCAGGAGCATTTTTACCCACCCACAAACACCACGAGGCCTGATTTTCTGCCACATCTCAAAGATGCTCCTTCCCATCCACTCAACAGCAGCATCCCACACCAGCTGGAGCTCCATCGCTCTGGACGTGCTGACATGGGGTGGGGGTCTCAGGCCAGTGGCTACCCTGGACCCACCCTGGACCATCAGGCTCTAGCAGAGGGAAGAAGGGCTGCGTGCCATCGGGCCAAAGGAGGTTCAGCATTGCTCCTCCGCAGCGCCGAGCAGTGGCTGAAACGCAGTGACCCCCACACTGGGAAGGAGGAAACCGAAGCGGGGAGGGATGAAACAATCTGCCCAAGGTATGGCCGCACGCTGCAGCAGGGAGCA
Source organism: Podiceps cristatus (assembly GCA_000699545.1). Classification (NCBI taxonomy): domain Eukaryota; kingdom Metazoa; phylum Chordata; class Aves; order Podicipediformes; family Podicipedidae; genus Podiceps; species Podiceps cristatus. The sequence goes on along the minus strand of KL289101.1, from coordinate 22,170 downwards.
GCTTCACATGCCAGCAGCTTTCTTCACAAAGCCATCACCTCTCCCTAGCATCCACCCCGATTTAAAGCAGAAAGGCAGCACAGGAGTGGCCACAGAAGAAAATCTGAAAGGAAAACTTCATGCCAAGGCCAAAGGAACACCAGAAACCTGCTCTGCCCAAACCGGCCATTGATTTAAAGCTAAAGGAAGAACTGAAAGCAATGCTAAAGAAAGCTTCTCAGCTCAAGGAGCAACCACCTGGCTAGTGCATGTCTGCAGCTATGCAGGGAGCCCCAGGACCCCACAGAGCAAGAGCTCTGGGCACCTATATAACCATTTAAAGGGATCATCCTGTTATGTTTTCCCCAGGAGAACAGAAGAAAGGCCCATGAGACGGTCACGCTTTCTACTCCATCCAGGCTGTTCACACATCAGCTATGGAAAAGGGCACAGACTGCCTTCCCACTGCCACAACTCCTGGCTGGAAGGGAAATGCTGTCACCGGCATGTTACAGAAAGGGAAATGAGGCACAGAGCAGTTTTAAATAACTGGCCCAAGGTCACAGGAAGCTTATAGCAAAGCAAGTAATTGAACCTAGGACATGTGAGTCCCCTGTCTAGTTATTTACCAGAGATCATCCTTTTAATGGGGCACTTTTAGGCAGAAACCCAGTTTGCATACAAAAGCACCGCTGAGAGATTATGCTGAATTGTATTGGCACAGAGAATTAATTATTGCAAGTTTCCCTTCCAGCCCAACATGGTTGGGCTGGGTTGTTTTGGAAATAAAATAAAATAAATAAAATAAAACTTGCAGCATGTTTGGTGTGCTGGAACAGACAACCCTGAGTGCTGCAGACAGCTGAACCACCAAAGTGATTGTAAGGCTCCAGATCAATCTGGGAGATAAGGAGGTGTTTTTCCTCCGCAGTTATTCACGTCCTACCTGGCCTCCAGTAAGAGCTTACCAGTTCCCGAGTTTCACCTTGAATTTGAATCTTCATTCATAAATACCTCTGGATAAAACAGAATATTGCAGCCTTAGCACTGAGTCAAACATCAAAAAACCCTTCCCTTCGCAGGAAGCCTCTCCTTGAACCTGGTGTGCCACCCATTTGTGTCACTGCAGAAGTGACCGAGTACACTTTACCCATGCTTTCAAGGGCCACGGGCACAGTCTCTGCCTTCCTGAAGACAGTCTGCCTCAAGCATCTCTCAGCATACCCCAGTCCATTCACAGAAACCAGGAACGGCCTTTGCTGGAGCCCTCCATACCCCTCACCGGGCATCTCAGTGGCATCCAGGCTGGCAGCTCCTGGTGGGGGGCTTAGCAGATTGACTACATCACACTCCCACAAATCCGCCAAGGCAAGCGCTATGTGCTTACAATGGTGGCAGCAACCACCGGATGGCTGGAAACCTATCCCGTGCCCCATGCTACTGCCCGGAACCCTATCCTGGACCTTGAGAAGCAAGTCTTATGGCGGCACGGCACCCCAGACAGAATTGAGTCAGACAACGGGACTCATTTCCGAAACAGCCTCGTAGACAGCTGGGCCAAAGAGCATGGCATTGAGTGGGTGTATCACATCCCCTATCATGCACCAGCCTCCGGGAAAATCGAACGGTACAATGGACTGTTAAAAACTACACTGAAAGCGATGGGTGGTGGAACCTTCAAAAATTGGGACAAACATTTAGCAAAAGCCACCTGGTTAGTCAACACTAGGGGATCCACCAATCGAGCTGGCCTTGCCCAATCAAAACTTCTACGTACTGTAGAAGGAGATGAAGTTCCTGTGGTGCATGTAAAACACATGCTTGGGAAAACAGTCTGGGTTATTCCTGCCGTGGGAAACGGCAACCCCATCCGTGGGATTGCTTTCGCTCAAGGACCTGGGTTGGAGCCCCAGCAGCACCATCTCCCCACGTACGCCGGTGCCTTCCTGGGGGGCAGCTCGCCTCGCTCACAGAGCCCAGAGGAGCAGCAGAGCCCGGGTTGCAGCACTGCTCCATGCCCCAAACGCCTCTGACCTCCAGCATGGGGAGAAGCCTACACACACGAACAGGAACAGCAAAACCTAAATCCTTCTGATAAACAGATGCAATTTTTAATACAACAGAGGATCAAACCACATCCATGGGTATCTATAGCACTCAGATATTTCTCAGGTGATGACAAATAGTGAAAGTGCTGGGAGACAGGTTTGGAAAGGGCCACGCAAGATGGAATTTGCCTTTCATGCAATACAATGTGGGCTGCACAGTGGGGGGAGTCAAAACAATTAGTACGGGTCTAGCCAAGAAGTTTATGCAGCATTTAAGCATCCAGTGGCCTCATCTTTCTGTGTACAAGAGATTTAATTTATCACACTGATATTGTATACATGTCCTGAGCAGACAGGTCAATAAGAAATAAGACTAGGAAGGGAGGGATGAGGGGAAGGGATGCAAGGGCATCAGGAAAACAGCATCCGAGCTGCACGTTGGGAAAACTTTACAGTTACACATAGTGACTGGGGAGATATGAAAAAGAAAACAGAGGTGGACCACTGAGGGCATATCCCAGAACAGCTTCAGAGCTCCACGTCCAAGGCTTCGGCCACCTGCCTGGGGAGCAATGAGTGTTATTCGGTGCTAATCCCCAACCATCACCTTCCTAGGGAGCACCAAACTCTGCTCAACCAGAAGACAGAAAAAATGAAAAGGAGAACTTTGCCTCCACTAAGACTCTGACAGAGAGAAGAAAAACAAACCAACCCCAAATAAGCGCTACCAAAACAAGGGGATAAAGGACTTCTGCAAAGTCTTCACGTGGGGAATTTTTTACCTTGTGCCCTGCTGCAGATTTGAAGGTGAACATTTGCTCTCAGGAAAAATTTCCTTCTCAGGATGGGAAAATTAAATGTATCTTTTCCCTATTTCTTTTTTTACTGGCAGAGCAGAGGCAACTGTGGGGTGGAATAGCTGATCACAGCCGTATGCGTGTGATAACCTGCCCCCAGCCCATTTTGCTTTAAGGTTACTCACCAGAAGACCTTGCTGTCACCGCGCAACACCTGACCATAAACCCCAGTGAGGGGCACCTTCAGTGCTGTAGCTGGGACCACAGATTTCATGCAGAGCACCCCGTTTTGTGAAAGCACCACATGCTTTTCATGCCATGGGTCCTGTCTTCAGTACAGCCATGCTGCCTGACCGGGATGAACCCCTCAGCAAGAACCAGCCTAGCAGAAGCACCTCCACTAGGTTATGAGCAACAAGACCAAACTACCACTAGCTGTGGGCCTCCAGATCCATGGGCCCTAAACACAGGGCTAAAGAGGTGTGACATCAACTACATCAAAAATTTGCTTGCTTTGAAATCCTACTCCTGCTTATTTGGGTTACAGCAGTACCCAGAGGCCTCAGCCAAGCCAACGTCTGCCCTACAAAGCTCAGGGTGGAGAACTGCATTTCCACATGTAATGGCCACCTCCACGTAGAGTTCCCGCCCCGTGGCCAGTCACAACCGGCTCATAGTTTTACAGCAGAAATAAACAGCAGCCATTTTTTGAGGAGAGGAGGTGCAGCAGCGGGGCGGGCAGGCTGTCGGACAGCTGCTGCACGAGTGCCAGGAGCCCGGCCACCGGCCGGACACCGCAGACACTGCTGTCCCTGGGGCTTTTCTAGCAACTTCCATAGCAGAGCTCAGCTCTGCTTCCCAGCAGCCAACACACCCTACTGAAAACACTGTGCACGGAGCAGGACTGCGCTCTGTAACCCCCCGCAAGGATGCAGAAGAGGTTGTTAACCTCAACAGACGGGTCTAAGATTGATTCATAGGAAGGATGAAACCAAGAGATAAAAACAACATTTCCAACACATCAGTGACATACTGAGCCCTTCATCCAACAGACTATTTGCAGGTCAAGAGCATTCCTCGCTGCTCTTGCCTTCGTCTGGAAGGTCCGAGACAACAACGGCTTTGGAGCAGCCTGTTCGAAGGCCACAGGCAGCCCAGGGAACAGGTGAGCCCAAGAATTGGGATTTGCAGGAGGGGAAGAGAAGTTAAATAATTGCAGGCACAACTAAGCACAGCTCACTAGATCTTGCTCCACAATCCAAGCGCTGGAAGTTGAAAACTCAAAACATTTCCTCCCTGAATGCATTAAATTCCCATTTTCTTATTTTAAAGTCTTCCACTTGCTTCAGCATCCAGCTATGCACTTCCCAAATGCCCTGCTAGGAATAGGGTGTTGTAAACGAAGTTTTACAAAAAAGGAAGGTTAACACACAACATATTTTTCCCATTACTTCAATACATCCTGCAAGCTCTGCAAGCCTGGTAAAGAAAGAGTCTATTTAAAAATCTAGGGTGGGGAAGAATTAGCTCACCAAAACCATAAACAGATTTGCTTTGCACTTTCAGTCCAAGAGAAAAACAAGACAGGCAATGTGCACATTGAGGCACACAATAGCAGAATCATTTTAAAAACAAATGAATTGGGAGAGAGGACACCAGAGGAGGGTGGGGAGAAAGGAGGAGTGGAGAGAAAGGGTCCAAGTCCTAGAGCAGAGATCCTGAGTCTGGTTCTTATAGCTCCCTAAGAAGATATTGGAAAGGCTCCGTGTGCCAGCGCAGGACGGCGAGCACACGGGGAGGATGACACATCTTGCTACAATGCCACGATCTCTCTGGGTGCAAGCCCTTGAGTAATAAACGACATTATTTTCTGCAGATGTAACACAAAGGAATCCTTCCCACTTACCCAGTGACCTTCCACACTGAGCATCCAAACACATTATTACTATCTTTCAGTTGCAAATACCAAGGGATACAAAATTTAATTTCCTTCTCCCTACTCTCCCTCCCAAGAGGCCTTGACTCTGTTTACCAAGTCAGAATGAAGCTACAAAAGCTTTAACCTCTTCCCCCTGCCAAATTCTCCATCTATAATGACCGACAACCCAGAGAGCGAGGACGTTTGCTGCCTTTGCAAGATTACTGCCATAAGGTATTTGAGGACCCACCTAGTGTGCAATGAATCCAGGCAGCCTCGAGGAGGACAGCTCTCAGGAGGCTGAGGGTGCACGTGGATCCCAGCACATCACATCCTACAGCAGGGTCCGTTAGTTTATTCCTACCAGTTTAACAGACTGGATTTAGCCTGCAGAACTGGAAGCGTGTCAGAAAAGCTACAGCAAACAGCATCAGTCCAGTTGTTGTACTCCCAATGCTGATTATCTAATAAAGTCTAGAAACAAGCAGTCTCCAGGCATGCCACCAGCTGGGTAGAAATCACTCTAGGGTTTGAAAATCCCCATTTCCATGGGGACACTGTCATTTATCACACAGCCATGAACTGGGTGAATGAATTTCTTGCCAGTCTGCTCACTAAGGCTTAACCATAGAACTTTGTTTCTTACAAATAAAATGGCTTTGCTCTGGTATGAGACCCAATTTCTTCTTCAAAAATCTGGAACAGCGTAACGGAAAACCAGAGTGTTATTTCCAAGCATACTTCTTCCATCCACAGAAGCCAAGGAGAAAACGCATCGCTCTCCTGACCCCTCATCCACAAGACGGGACAGATGAACATTTATTAAGTTAAATGTGTTCTTAGGGATGGGGGGAAAAGAAAAGGTAGGTAGTCCTGCACAAAGACAGAGGAGCACCAGCCAGGAGAAGAGTACAAGCGCACAGGACATCTGAACTTTGTCCTGCCCAAGGCCTGACATTCAGAAGCTAAAAAAAAAAAAAAAAAAAAAAAAAAGAGGCAGCCCTTTTCCCACAGAGTCCTGGGAGCAGAACCCAAGACCTGTACTGACCATGGAGCACAGCGGGGCTCAAAGGTTAGTGGAGCAAACCATTGCATGATCACTTATTTCAGCCCTCGGGCTAGAAGAGCCTTCATAGAAGAATCACACTGAAATCTCCCAAATTTCTCTGCCTGAGCTACATGAGACAGAAGAGTGCATGGCACGCGTTGCACACGCAGCCTGAGGCAGCAGCGGGGACCTACCCATGCGAGGGACCATGTCCTCGGCCTGTTGGTCTCCAGTTCCTCCTCCGTGCTCCTGCGCATCTTCAAAGCACCTGCAGTCGCTTCAGCTGCGCCAGGATTCAGGGCTGGAAGAGAAGATGTTACACCAAAAATTACTGCTGCACCTCCAAAGGAGAAGGGGACCCTTGGGTACTAAAGGCTAAAAGTAAAAATAAAACATCGATCAATTTAAGGTGTCTCCCAGCTCGTGCTATCCACCCCCCCATACATCCTCACTAAAGCATCCCAAAACATGCATCTTTGATTTCTCTCTTTTTTTTTTCCCCTTCACTCAATTAGCAAAGCCATCATTTATCAGAAGTTAACCGAGTTTGCTGAATTAATCGCTGAGCACTCAACCGCACTGCTCTCATCCCAGTAAAAGTAAAAACCTCCCAGCCGTGCCGTGCTGGAAACCAGGGACGCTGCTCCCTGGCTCTCAGCCACTGCTCACGGGCTCGGTTCGTTAACAGGACTGGAAACCTCAATGGCCGAGAACATATTTAAAGAAGCAATCACAGCACCCTGACCGATACCGCCGCAGCTATATATAACCTCCAGCTTTGCTTTTAGCTGTGGGCTTCCTCTCTCCCCTCCATTTTCCTCTGCTGCTGTCCAGTCCCCATTCCCTCATCCCCGGAGAAGTGGCAAAGCCAGCCCGATGTATTTCATAATTTCTAAACTTAACCGTCTAAAGGGCTAACCAGCCAAGTGGATTTCTGGGATTAAGTTCAGACTGGAGGAGAAAACAGCATACTGAAAAACAAAGAGCCACCCTGGAAAAAGGTGAGCCAGAGCTCGTCATAAGGATGAAAAATAGGAAACTTATGGTGCGATTCCGGAGTAAAGGAAAATTTATGCTCGTTTGCCGGTCCTGCCGGAGCGCAGCCAGTGGCAGGTTCTCCTCCCCCAGCAACACGTCCCAGGCGTCTCTGTGCTTCAGCCAGCGTGATTGCTCAGGCTTCAGTCCCCTGCCAAAGCCCCGCTGATCTGCTTCTCAGCCTGGATCCTGCTGGCCATGCCCTTTGCTCACAACCACTGACTTTCTTTGATTAAAATAAGTAATTAAGTGACACAGAGAGATTTCACCAAATAACTAGCACAGATGCATTACATCCCCGACCCCATCCGAAGTCCTGCAGACAAGCAGCATCCACTCTGGCTGTAACCGCACAGACCGAACCCTAGCAGGAGCTAAAATAGAAAAACAGACACAAAAAACACCACCCACCACAAAGGAATTGGCCAAGTACTGAAGGATGTATAAAGGTGTTCCCTCACTAAGCACTCGGGTGTCCCGACGCTCCCTGCTGCAAGGCCACGCTTGGACAAAGCTTCCCCTAGACCCGTGGTGCTGGTTGCTGTATGATACTTGCTATATGTTATTTGCTATTTGTTATCTTTCTGATTTAATTCACAGGAAATACAAAACAAGCACAAAACTGAGGGAAAATTCAGCCCCAAGTCTGGCAAATCACAAGAGTTCAGAGAACAAGAGAAAATGCTTTAAATGCCTGCTACATGCCACAGCTTTTTCTTTTTTTCTTGCCTTTTTTTTTTTCCTCCCCTAAAATGAAGGGAAGGCTTATTCTGAACCAATTAGCTTTCAACACACTTGGAAAGATCCCAGTGTTGAATGCCGGGACCTTGACATAACAGGTGACAAGCTTTTCTATGCCAGAAAAAGTTTAACATATAATAAGAAACAAATATTAGAGTGCTGATGGAGAGGGTTTTTATTCCAACAATTTGTGTAAATGTCCTGTAAGGACTTGCACAACACTACCATCTCCCAAATGAAGGGATAACAGCATGGCCCCGGCTGCTTATCTGCCATTCCTCATTCGATAACACTACTGCTCCTCTCCCTTTATTATACGAGCTCTCTCAGCTACGGTAGGTTTAATATCATTCACACACTCCTTTAGAGATTCAACATATGCCTAACACTTTAACAAACAAGATTTCATGATCCTTGGAGTCCCTAAATTAAGAGTAGTGCCCTTGATCCCAGCAGTCTGAGCAGCTTCGCACTCCCGAAGTTAAAGGTGGTTTAAATAGAAACAAGCCAGAGGCAGAGAAAAAAACCCCAAGAGATTCCCCAAACCTTGTTCTGCAATATGGAGCAAAACCCCTGCAAATTTGACACCATGAGCCGCTATTACCCTGACAGCTCCTCCTTGAATTGCCTGAAGTTGCTGCTTTAAGTAAAATAATATAGGAGAGAGCTGGGCAGGGGTCGGGGTTTCCTCCGAGCAGCACGTGCAAACAGTTCAGTGGCTTAGCGCTGAAACTAGAACAGCAACCAGGACGACCAAGGCATGCTTTTTCCCTGACTTCTTTCAGATATTGAAATCCGATAGCCACGATACACTCAGGTCCTTCCATCTCGGGGACTGCCACCATCTGCCAGAGCCACCGATCACCGCCACCATCCCACTACCCACCTTTCCGAGGCTTACGGTTTCCTCAGGCTTGACTGAGCGGCTCAAAACCTGCGAACAGCTCAAGAATGGAGAATATATTCCCCAAATATCAGACTCGACACAAAGAATAAGTCATCCTCATATACCTGGGGGTTTAAAAACGTAGTGCCTGAACCAGCGGGGGCAGAGGGCTCGAGAAAAGGGAGGGAGAAATGCCAGCCCCCAGCAGCATTCCTGGGCAGAGATCCACTGAGGGTCTGTACACTGGAAAGTCAAAACCGCTGCCAAGCCTCAAGAATAAAGATTACTCCGTTTCCTTTCACCTGGCAACCCCATCTCATATTTATTTTTTAAATGTTTGTTAGCTCTCTTCTTGCTCTGAGTTTGTGGTGGGCTTTTTTGTTTTGGTTTGGGGGGTTTTTTTGTTTGTTGGTTGGTTGGGGTTTTTTGTTTGTTTGGGTTTGTGGTTTGTTTATTTGTTTTGGTTTTTGCCTGATGTGGGTGGAAAGGGAACAAAGCTGTCCCGGAACAAGGCCTCCTTGCAGAGCAAAGCCTGGTTCGACCTGATATGCACACAAGCAGTCGAGGCAGCCCCAAGCCCCGCTCTCGGCACTCTGCCCTGCCCCAGGTCGGGCTGAGGAAGAGCAAAATGATATGGAAAAAGATGAAAACAATTCCTCTGCCCGCCAGTCCCCAAAGGGGATGCTTTGGAGGATGCTTCACCTTTTCTTGCTGTTCTCAGGACTGGGAAATAGCTTAGCGATGTGCAAGACCCCAGCTCTGGCAGAGACTGGCACCTTCCTGCGGCGCCCACGTAAACTTTCTGCCCCAAAAGCCAAGAACATGGCAAGGTTTCCTCACTGTGCTGCTCTGTGTCCCAACACCCACAACAAAACAAGTCTTTCGGTTCCTTTCAATGACTGTCACAGTCCAGTTTATGACAGTTATGATATAGCAGCTCTCACCGATGGTCTTGAGGATGATTAAAGATGGTTGTTGTATCTAGCAAGGAGCAAAAAGCTCATTTATACCTTGAGACCTGAGTTGATTCGTGTGGATCCACATGCGATATGGTGCTATGTAGTGATGCACAGTTGCAGCCAGGGAAGAACTAGCTCTTACCTTGCTTGCAAATCATAGATTCATAGATTCATAGAAAGGTCTGGGTTGGAAGGGACCCCAAGGATCATAGAGTTCCAACCCCCCTGCCATAGGCAGGGACACCAAGCTCCAGGCCTGGACCTACACGAGGTTGGCCAGGGCCCCATCCAACCTGGCAATCAATAGCACAGATCCACTCCCTGCTCTTGACTACAAAATGGTTGTTCCCTTTCAGAGAAAGAAAGGAAGCTGGTGTCAGACCAGCATCTTTGATAAGACTCTTGGAGGAAACAGTGTGCAGAGGACGCTGCAGAACGTGGTCCTGACCTACAAAGGACGCGTGTGGAGGATGCACTGCTCAGGCCCGTGGGACCTCCTAGACAGGCCAGCAAAGACCGTCTGGTCTTGCCGGCTCTGCTGCCTGCGGGATGCTGTTTTAAAAAGGTTCTCGTTCCCAAGGTTCAATTAAAGGACAGACAAATTACCATTTAGGATCTCTAAAGTGGCTGTTTCTATTTCTCCAGTATTTACACAGAGCTGGGAACTTGTCTTCACTGGTATTTCTTTAAAGAGAAATAGCTATACTAAAGGCAACATCACTCACGCCCCCTCTCTGTCTCTTCCAACTCAAGTGAACCAGTGTCCTGGAAAGGCTGGATCATCGAGAGAGGCAAGTCATACAATTTAACATCCGTAACATTCAATTTTAGAATCAACGAGCATAAAATATTTCTAGCCAACATCTGCTTTTGTAGAGAGGCATGAAAACTTATATTATCTTTGCCACTTCAATCTTTTTGCTTGAAAATTTAAGCCTCAGAACATCATCTCTTGCTTATTTTAAACTGAAAACAACCCTTTCTAGCCTCCCCACGCCATGGCAGCGCTGTAGGAAGGGAGCACAGGAAAGCATTGAGACAACTCCCACTTGCAGGAGAATAAACTGCACCTCCATTGCACAAGAATGACCATCAAGAAATACCAGAAAGATATTTCCAAGCCATTTTCATCTTCCAACAACTGATGCTCCACAAGCTCTTCAGACCATCAAATCCAGTTGTTACTTTTAGGGAAAGCGTTGCCCAGTATTTAATCTGAACTTTTTTCTCTACAATTTTAGGACCGTGACCTCCTGCCCTATCCACTGTGAATGCAGAAAGCAACCACCACCTTCCTTTTTAGGCACCTGAAGATATATGTCCTCCCTCCCTCTACCTCGGGTTTGTTCAGACCAGGGGTTTCTAGACCTCCTGTCAACCACGTTACACTTTCTGGACCTCCTCCAGCCGACCTCTCCTCTCCTGCCAGAGCCAGAAGAGGACACCTTCACCCAGCCTTCTGCACCACACACCTATCTACTCCAAGACATTTATTTTCAGCTAAGGAGAGATGAGTTTTATGCCCAATCTCCACAAATTTACAAGCAGATAGAGACATGATCCAATTCACATCTACTTTAGTCATTTTTTTCCAACGCAAAGAGAAGGAATTATGGAATATTCTCGTTAAGCTAAAAATTCCTATTGCAGAGTTTTAAACATTTTTTAAATTTAACCTGAATAGGATCTAAAAAGAGATATAAGCAGCATCAAGCATTAAAGCTTGGCAATCGATAATCAGCTTCTCACTCCAAGAAAAGGAAACAGCAGAGCAGACTCCCACTCCTCTCATTTTCCTTTCACTGCCCACAACAATACCCCAAGGACCACAGGGGACACAAATATCTAAATTTTACTATTACTTGAGAGCAGAAATCATCACTTTATTACATGTTTTATACAAGGCCTAACAGGGTTCTGATCATCTGTGTGATTATCCAGTTCAGCTGAAACAGAAGAGCACTGGTTTCCCTTTTGTCCAAGAATCTCAAGCCTCCAGCATCCCGCAGGACGTGGGAAGCTGCGGCTCCGCTCCTGCTCTGCCAGGAGGTTTGGCATCGTTAGCTCCATTCCCGCTGTGAGCTGGGATATTCTGGGAAGGGGAAATCTGTCAGTCCCCTGGGACCTGCTTTCCATGCTGAATAACGTATCTAAACAGTCAATATGTTCAATAACATATCTGAACAGTTCCTCTGCCCTATCTCCAGCCTCTTCCAGCTGCAATTACTGGTCCCGTTCACAGTTTATGGGAGCAAGGGGACAACAAACGCAAAAATAAGCTTTTTCCAACAAAAAATTCCCTTTGACCAAGAGGTTCCCCTGAGCACATTAGGACAGGCAGCACTGCCATTAACTTAGGTATAAAAAAGCCTGGGAGCCAGCAGTGACAATACTATTATAATACAAATTATTAATAGGAGAGACCTCATGGCTCTCAGCTTCCGCACACAGCTTGGCTAAAGCCAAGGGCTCCTGTTTTTTTTGGTGCACAGACCTTGCAAACTCCACAGTTAGCAAAGAAAAACCACACTGACAGTTTTTACAGTGTCCACAATATCTTTTTAAGGTGATTTGTCATTTAAACTGTCAGCTTGAAATCTAATCATTTTAAAAAATGAATAAAATATTATGTATTACATTCACAGGCTGCAACAGCTGCCAAATTCCTCTGTCAATTTTTACAGGATTATAATCACATTCCTCTTTTAATGTTTTATTCTCTTGCTTCTGTGCCAAAGAGACGGGAAAGAGAGTAAATGGCTACTTAAGAACAATGTAAGACAATCGAAACCAAAACTGAAAATAGGGCAAAATGCTGCGCTCCCCCTCCCAGGGCGAGGGGCTGCTCAGCAAGAACATCCTTTAGTGTTGGCTGCAATGCAGTGGCCAAAACGCTTTCAGACGCCAGTGTCCTTCTAAAGCAGGTTTTTCCATGAAAAATCCTCGTTTTATTTTTTCTTTTTTTTTTTAAAGGAAAGTCATTTTTAATTGCAAGGCAAACGCACGGGAAGACAAGCTTTATGTTTCTGCCATTGAGAAATACCCGGCTCTTGCAGAGATCAGTGGACACAAAAGGAAGGTCAGTGGGACCCAGAGCAGATATGAGAGCTGAGCACAGCACAGCCCCCTCCCAGAGGCTATACATCCTTCCTTATTACTACCTTCACTGCTCAGAAACCCTACCGCCATGTCTTCTCCTTAAACTTTCCTTCTACTTGAAGAGGAACAGATGAACAGACCCATCTTTGGTCTTTCCAGTTTGCTCTTCCCACTATGGACGAGCTCTGTCTGAGCAGACTGCCAGTCGTGTCCCGATCCCAGCTCCTGCAGGGACCTGGCTGGGGCTCAGAGTTACACAAAACAGGCATTTCGGCATTTCTCAGTCAGAACCTAAATGTCTTTTTTTTTTTTTCTTTCCCCAAATGCCTGGAGCACAACAGTGCTCATTTGTACAAAGAGGACAAACAAAATTGGCTAGAAATGGAAGCAAAACCTTATTCACCCAAATTAATGGGCAAATTTTACAACAGGAACACAAGAAAAATGTTGGGTTTGGGGGTTTGTTTCCTCTACAAGGCACTTTTTTTTTTACAGGACAGTGTTCCTTTATAAATGCATTCTTCTGAAAGCACTTCTCCTGTGAAGCTCCCCCTCCAACAGCTACTGTTACAAATCTGTGATAAAAGACGTATTCAGCAGGGTCTGGCACACAAATAGCATCCAAACTGGCATTGCCAAAGCCTCGCAATTTTATCATAGGCTTCAAAATATTTGGTGAAAGAAAAGATGCTCTTGCAGGGAGCATCAGCTAGGAGGAGCTTCAACTCCTGGGGTCATGAGAACCTCAGATTTCATCAGGGGGAATAAGTAAAAAAAAAAAGCTACGTGTCTAGCCATGTTTCTGGAGAAAAACTCTCGAGCAGGAGTGCAATGAGATCCAGATTTTCAGGGACTGAAGACCAAGCAGAAAGAACCTTTGATGGATTATCACTTGCTTTGATCCAGCTTCAGGATTTTGTAGTCTCACTCACTGGTGACTTCTGAACATTTTTGTGCAGAGAAACCACGCTGTGAACTTCAGCCGTGGAAGCACCATCAGAACAAACGCTTTGCAAGCGCCAGGCAGAGCGGCTGTCCCCAGTGCCACTCCACTCCTCAGCCAGTGCTCCATCACACGGGTGGGAGCAGAGCCATGGAGGTCCCACGTGGCTGGACACGAGGGCTTTGGGGCTCAGCTGAACAGGGATGCTTGGCTTGCCTAACCAGAGTACGCATCCTGGGCTACTGAGCTGATCTGGCCACTTAACCTTGCCAAAAAAAAAAAAAAGGGAGAGGATTTGCTCTGCCCTCCCTCTCCCTTCCATCTCCCCATCCTTGCCCCTGTGGTCTCTCCCCATCCCTTGGTACCTGCCAGACCTCTCCAAGAGCCTCTGCACCAGCAGAAAGCTGTATGCTGTTATCCCTCGCCATCAGATCAGAGCAGCTGTCTCACAAACCTCTAATTTAACTTTGCAAGGGAAATATAAATGGAAATAAAAGCCCACGCTGACTCAGTAGCGCGGCAAGGCAGGGCCACCAAAGCCTGGGGGTGCACAGGTCCTGTCAGAGGAGGACAAGCCCCGGTGGCACGGACAGAGAGCTTCGCTCTTTCCATGGAACAGGGGCCGAGCTCACAACACAAAAAGCATATAACACCTATAGGGTATCTCTGCAGGGACATGTGCACGCACACCCAACAGCAAGCACAGCTCCTCTGTCCTGCTGCTCTTCCCTTCCATGCCAGAAACAAACCACAGCCAAACCAGACGCGGCATCCATGACACAAGGGAAAAGAAACATCTCGGCAATGAATAGATTTCAGCTGGAATCTCCCAGGAGACAGTATTAAAATGAAGGGGGGAAGAAATAAATAAACGGAGGAGAAAAGAATCAACTTGCCAGTATCAGCCATGCCAACTAAGTCAAGCCCCAAACGCCACAGCACCAGCTCCCAGTCTGGGATACTGGAAAATATCCAGGCTAACATGGGGTGATGAAAGGAGGCCATGTCCTCATCCCTCTCTGCCCAAGGTTTCCCATTTTCCAGCTTTGGGGTCTCTTTTTCTTTAAAAAGACAAGATTTTCACTGAAGTCCCTGGTTCTGAGTGCTGGGCTTGAATCTGAGTGTCAGACATCAGGAGATAGCAATTGAGCTGGCCACCAGCCCAGCCCTTTGCCAGCCCACTCAGCTGGGGTCTGGATTTGGGAATCCACACCGATGCATTCGGGAAGTATTTCCCAAAATGCAGACTTTAACCCCAAAACTGTATCATGCAGCAGCAACCACAACTCTGCAATACTCTATAAATACATCACGATGTACCACGTTCACCAGGTCCAGCTCTAAATCTCGTTCACCCATCAGTCACAGAAAATATAAATATTCTCCCTGGTTTCCAGTGTAATATTCCCAAGTTGATCCAGAGAACCTATGGAGTCACTAAGCTATAATTAGATGTTTATTATAAAAGGTGTTTGGGATGCCTGTCAGCACTGAAGGAGACTCTGTATTTAAGGTACCCTTAACACACGTAGCGGCCCCTCACTTTGGCTTTCATAAAAAAAAAAAAAAAAAAAAGCCAACTTGTTTACTCACCTCAAGTGACTTTTCTTGGTCTCTGCTTTGCGAGAGTATTTTCAGCCTCTAACATGATTAATGGCATTTTAAAAAGGCAAAAAGAAAAAGCCATCAGTGAGGTGGTTTAAAAGATACATTTTTATCCATAGCTCATAATGTGATTACCAGCTAAATCTCTCTTTTCACCAAAAAAATTAATCGGGTGCAGGACGTGCATATTCATGTATTCGTTATTGTAGGATTGTTGACATTAGCTTTTATTTTTAGAAAAACACGAAGTGTGGAGGGGAAACGAAACAATGCGATACTTCTTTGAGACCGTCTCTAACACTAGGAAAATATGCAAAGAAAATACTGTAGTGATCCGCTTGCATACCTTCCCACAGAGCGCCGGGCTTGAATTTATAAAATAATAAATACTGCTTCAAAGCACTTGGACTGGCCTGGCTTTTTTTAAAAAAAAAAAAATAAAAAAAAAAAATCTGACAAAATCACTGTATCCTCAGCCTTTGGAAGGGAGAGGACCCAAGAGCCACAGAGCAGGGATGCTCACCAGGACTGGGTCTCCCTCCTGGTTTTCACAGCACGGGACGGCTCAGGGCGGCTCTTGTTCCCCACGCCAAAACCGGGGGGCACACTGCATCACCGGCTTGATGCCAGAGAGAGCATTTTATATCGCAGGCACCTCCAATCACCTTAATCCTTCAAATACCTTAATAAAAACGTTGTTCCACCAAATGCACCGGGATTTCTCACCTTTGCAGCGCAGCATCGTACGCTTGTACACAACACTCGCAGGGCCAGGGTTTTGGTGGACCATCCCCTGCATTTCTAAATAAAATATTTTTAGGCCTACAAGCACTGAGCTATATCACATCTTAGCAAATGTTGCTAAAATTAAGTTTAAACTGGAATGAAAAAGCATCTCTAAAGTGATGCTCTGATTTGACACCTGGTAGCAGCATCCTCTGTGCTTTGTTGTTGGAAAATAAGTCCTGAGGGTGAGGTGGCCACGGCCAGGAGACAACTGGGGCTGCTCTAGGAGGAGAAAAACACCATTAGGAGATAAAAAAATCTCTGCTAATACTGCATGTGAACCCAGGTGCATAATTACACCAGCTGCCAGGTACAGCTCTGCAGAGATGATCTTTGTGGGGCTGCCTGGACTCGACACCACGGAGACATCCAAGCAAAGGGAAGATTTCCCAACCACCCACCTTTGGGGCAGAACTGGCCAAAACAAGCAGCGGAGGAAGACAGGGCAGAAAACAGCCGCAGATCCCTGTGCTGAGAGGGTGCCCGGCTCCTGGATGCTCTGAAATCGCCCCTTCCCAAACAGATTTCCATCCATTCCTCCAAAGCACAACAACAAAATTCTTGGGAGTGGGATGGATGCCCGGTAAACACAGAAACAAATGTCACTATTAATGGCCTCCAGTGGACTTACTTCTGCATCCTGCAGCAAAGCACCCCTGCAAGGGAATGCTTTCTTCTTCCAGTAACTATTGACTGTCACACACCTACAAAAAATTATGGATATTTGACTTACAATTTCTACTCCCCCCCACCTCCAAAAAAGCAACGGAAATTGAGCTTCTTGGTTGCAAAATTAGCAATACTTTTTGTATCTGCAATTCAGTTTCAAGAACCTCCATCATCTCTTTTTTATAATCACATGGAGAACAGCTACACTGCACATACCATTTTTTGCTACATTGAGCTTGAGGAAAATTTAAGACTTCCTCCCCGCCCTGTCTTCTTTTTAATGGGAGATGTGATTATTGAAATTAATTCGGAAAATAGTCAGCATTCACCAATCAGCTCAGCAGTTTGGGTTTTCTTCATCTGCTGGTTACATGCTAATTATCGTACTGGTGGGATTATTTCCCATTCACATTCGGAATTTACAGCACAGTAGGGAATTGATTAAATTAGAAGGAAAATACAAAAAAAAAATTAATGACATTTAAAATTCAACTTTTTTTTTTTTTTAAATTTTCTTCCAAGTGTCATGTCTACAAGGACCTGACAAACTCAGCCCCAGCAGAACAGATGCACAAGGCAGCATTTCCGAGCGTTAAAAGGCAGAACAGCAACGACATCTCCGGAGCAGACACTTTGGGAAGGCAAAGCAAGGCTTCCATGTTCATCACATCCCTGCTGCTTACAGCATCCTCCACCACCTCACACCAACCATACCCTTTTCCACTTGGCCGACATTTATAATTAAGAAGGAAAACCTCCCCACTGTGGGAAAGAAGCCCCCAGTCCCAAGCCCAGGACTCCAGCAATGCTGAAACACCCATCCTGAGGTAGGAACAGGGATTCGCGTGACTGGGGAGCAGAGGTGGCGATGGCAGGCACACCCCATGACGTCCCCTGCCCTGTCAGCAGCTCTGATGGACTTGGGTGCCTTTATCCTCACCCCAGAAGAGTGAGAGGGACAGAGCAACACGAGTCCACAACCCCCACCGGCAAGGACCAGGTTCTCCAGCTATCAGGTCTACCAGCTAAACGTAGGTCCCTGATGGAGACCCCCTTTTGAAAAGGGGCAGAGAGATCTCTGATTTTGCTTACGTGAATCTCAAACACTATTTACCACCTCATTTAACCCAGGCAAGAACACACGTCAGTACACCAGGTGTTGTCAACAGCAGGGCTCTGAGCACACAAGGGCCTTCGTGTTTGCCTTGCAGTACTGTTTATTGAGGGGTTACCCCCAAAAGCAAGGGCTCTTTCTCACCCTCACAGCTCCAACTGGCCTGCTGAAAACTACAATTAAAAAAAAAAAAAATCAAAGTAGGAACATGAAGTCTTTAAAGTTGCTTTACACAAGCCAGTCTTTCCTCCTAAAGCAGCAGCTTTCCTCCTGCTCCCCACCTGCCGCTGGGCACCCACCAGCTGCTCTGGGGCCTCCCCAGAAGGTGCCAAGAAAAGCAAATGTCCTACAAACCACAGATCTTCAATGCTGACGGGAATCAACACCACCCCGGAAAACGTGCAGGTGTCCCCAGAGCAGAAAATAACATCGAAATATCCCATCTAAATAGCCATGACAAAGCCCCAGCTCGGGGGTGGGGGACGGGGCTGCTGCTCTGGCTAGTGCCCAGCCGCCCCCAGGCAGGGAGGCTGGAGGAGCCCAGCTCCAGGCTGGATGCGGGGAGAGCATGGGCTGAGAGGCAGGGAGCCGTGGGTGGCACGCAGAGCCGCGGGCATCTGCCTGGGGAAACTGCCGGCCCCACACGGGCTGCGGGCAGTGGAGCCAGTGCTCCCAAACTAAGGCAGAGGGGGATTGGGGGCTTGCTGTGATCCAGACAAGCAGGTCGGCAAGAAAAGGACGCCAGCAAAATGGGGAGAGCATGAGTAGCAAACAGAGCTCTTTCCAGAGCTCCGGTTAGGAGAGGGTTCTTGCACAATTAACCCCCAGTACACTGGCTCCAAAGAAGCCTCCTCCAAAGCACCTTCATTTCTAGTGCTTTTATAAGCACTACCGTGACTGACAGGGCCAACTTTCCAACCTCCAGAAACAGTGCCAGCACATGGCAGAGCAAACACGGCTCAGCACCGTGCATCCAGGCTGGGTGAGCCAGAGACACCATGCCACTGAGACAGACATCAACTGCAGAGGGAAAAACGCTACAAGCAAAGGACCTGCAAACCTGCAGTGGCTGCGGCAAAACCCCTGGCCCTCCCGCACCACCCTCGGTCTCCGTCTTCCCTGCCTGTAAAGCAACATGAAAATGCCAGATGCTGGAGCAGGGAGTGCAGGCTGCTATTTAAAACATCCGCTGCACTTCACAGTACATGCACAACCGGAGGAGCGGAGCCTAACAGGTGGACTATGGTCTTAATGAAATATTCACATTCATCTGCTTGCTCTGAGTCCAGACCACAAGACTGCTTCCCCTCTGCTAGCACAGCTGAGGAGTTTTGTGCCCAGATTTTTGTTTTTAAATTAGCTCTGCCTCTATAAAGCAGAGACACTCCCCTTGTCTTAAATATTTTCCGACAGGGAAATGATTCCTAGCAAAGAAAGAGCGAGCAGGATACATTTCAGAAGAGGAATCTGCACTTAACAAACCAAAGCGCAACACAACAGCCTCACATAACCTCCTTTCCCCAGTTCCAGGATGACTGCCTCTAATGACCACCCTATAACTAAGAACATACATAAGAGCCAATTAACCTTAATGCAAAGAGTAAACACACTCGTCTTTCCAGGGCTGTTAAAAAAAAACAACTCCCACACATCAAGAAGCCCTGTTGGTGCCACATCCAACCCATCAAGATCTCAAAAGCCACTGAGCACTGTGCTCAAAGTGCTTGTTTATGGGTGGCCACCTCTACAAGGTTGATCAGAGCCAGAAGGCACAACGCAGGCTGCAAGAGAAAGCCTGGCACATCGGAGGCTGAAATGGTCCTTGTGCTACCCGTGCCCCAAGACAGGACCTGGAGCCACCAGGAAGGCCTCCGGCTATTGAAGCCTGCTCTCTGCATAGACGTGAGGAGCCAATGATATGGTTGGATCCTTAACGCAGAGACCCAAGACCTCAGTTCGTTAAATACCCTGCACATTAAAAAGCATCCAAAACAACCTCATCTCAAACTTCCTCCTACACAAAATATACTCAAAGGACTCCAGTATGCAACAGCAGACCCTTGCTACTGAGATGTGGAGATTAAGAGCTACAGGATCAAGTATCCAAGACCTCAAGCCTAATTTTTGTCCTCTTAAATAACTCCTTAACATTTTAAGAACAGACAACAAGTTTCAGTCCCTCTTTGAAGACTCACAGGTACCATCTGTTTCCTGATTATTTGGGGAAGACAGAAGAACAAGCTCCATCAGACAGCAGGGCACAAGCTTTTGGCACCATCCGCATTCTGTGGGACAACCCAATCATTGGACTAACCTTCCAGAAGGACACCAGCAATACCACGGCTGGGGCTGCAGGACGGGAAAACAAACCACCCGTATGACTTTTTGTTAAGTTTTGCTGTATGGAGTTTTGATTTTGAACTGATTTAGGCAGTTGACCCCACTGCTGACCTGAACTCCCCTGGAGAACAAAAAATATCCCCCAGCTGATAAGCACCTGGATATAATGGAAAAAGCATCACAGCTTCTGATTTACAGCACTGCAATTGTAGAGCACGAGTCCATAGGAGATGCACGGGCTTCCAGATGGGAAGAGAGACCAACAGGACTGATTACATACAATTATTAATGCGTGTCTCTCTATACCACTGGAAAAAATACTGAATAGGCTTAAAAAGAAAAAAAAAGGCAGGGAAAAATAAAATGACTACCCATTCAAGTATTTGTGCAATACTGGCATGACACCTTAGGGAAATAAATATTTGCTTGACCTATTTCCATAAAAGAAGTTTTTATAAGTTTCATGAACACCTCTTTATTTATCGAAGCATGAGAGCAGAGCATGCATGAGCACCCCGCACACCAAGCCGAGCTCCAGGAGCGACTAGATCCCTTCTTATCCTTCTCACCGGAGCTAACTGATCCTCTTTGTACCTGTAGAACAAAAGTCACCCTGAAAGCAACCTCAAGACACTTATTCAGAAGAAGAGGAGCTAAAAGATACCGACACAAATAGCAGAGAGCTGACTCGCCTCGCTGGAAGCTCCTTTCAACTGATTCATCTGCCTCTTGCCTCAGTGAATTTTTAAGTGCTCACTATTTAAACCCGTCCCACCCAGGCTCTTTATTAAGGACACTCTACTGGCCAAATGCCAGGGCTCATTTCCCACCCTATTCCTGACGTGGCCCTCTCAAGCATCCCTGAGTTAAAAGGAAAAAAAAAAAAAAAAAAAAAAAAAAAACAACAAAAAAACCACCAAAAAACACCACACACATACACAAAAAAAAAAATGCAGCTCTTTTCCTTGCGCAGCCCAGCTGCACAGCGGGCAGGGAAGCCCCCATCACCCAGACTGAGTGTTACTGGGCAGGAGCATTTGGGTGGAGCTATAATGGAAACTTTTGCAACCTTAACACCATAACACCATGCTATTTCCCGTCCCCTCCCCAAGCAAGTGCTAAAACACATGAGGGGCCTGGCCGTAGAGTGGCAAGGGCAATGCTTGTCTTCAGGACGAACATTACAAAAGCCAACACTGCGATTGAATGCACAGTTTAGAAGGCTTATTCTCCAATTTTTCTATTTCTTAAAAAAAAAAAAAAAAAAAAAGTAGGAATAAGGAGTGGAAAGCACACAGATAAAAAGGGAGTTCAGTTAAACATCACCCTATATGCATGTAGGAAAAGAAGAGGGTACCCTCACACAGTGTCCCTCTGAGAGAAAAGAGAGACCACAAAGTCTTTGAAACGCATGAGAACTTCCTCGACGCAGAGATGAGCCACGGCTGCAACGGCTGTGACTGCATCTGGTGACAACCCCACCGCTTTGGCTCTGCTCTTGTGCCATGTGTCATCACCAGCTCCTCTAACCCCGCTACAGTCCTCATCTGACCAGGGCTTCTCCAGTGACTTCACGCAAAGTCACTCTATTTGCATTTTAAGCGTTGTCTTTTAGAACATTTGTCCAGGGGAAAAAAAGAAAAGGAGAAAAAACAAACAAACAAAGAAGGGGAGAAGTACAAGATGACTTTTTTTTTTTTTCTTTTTAATTAGAAACATCACCCCTCTCCTACTCAACAGGGCAGAAAAGCCATCACAGCTGCAAGAGGGAGAGCTGCTGCAGACCTTCACCAGAAAGACCATCAAGCACCTGCAAGCGGGATCTTCTCCAAATTAGCTCCGTAGCAGGACTAGGCTCATTCCACATAGACCAGGTGCCCGAGTTCCAAACATCACCATCCTAGGCTCCTGTCCAGTTAAAGCGAAGAGAGAGGCTCCTCTGGGAGTGATTCGGACTTAGGATGATCAAGGTGGGGGGAACCTGGCCCTGGGCTCCTGCTCGCCCCAGCAAATTCCCCTATTTCACAGACTTGTTCCTCCCTACAAGAAGAAGGGTGACAATAACTTACATTAGCTGTGAGCAAACCAAGGACCTCTCCACGGGATGAATCTCCCTCGTGCATTTTTACATGCAAATCAGATGCAAAAGACAGAAAGGGGGGGTAAAAAAAAAAAAAAAAAAAAAAAAAAAAAAAAACCTCTC
>KL289100.1:7487-32149 GCA_000699545.1 Podiceps cristatus | reverse complement strand
GGATTCTATGTTTTCATGACCTTCTCACTGCACCTTCCGGTCCATTAGAAATAGTACCATAGATTGTCAGCTAGCTCATTAAAGTTCTCCCTGTTTTAATTAATAACCATTTTACACCCCTCACTGAATTTCAGGAGCTTACCACAATCTCAATATCGTTTTGCATTCTGTTTAAAAATCTGACAAATTCACCCTCAGTGATTACAGGTCTTTCTATCACTCATTTGGCTCCTCCATGCTCATTGCTTTACCCTCAGCTCCTCACTCAGGACCCAGCTTTAATTACAATTTTCCCAGCTACTGCAGGGGTCACACGCCTTCATACTCAAGAAATGCTGCTCTGCTCTGACCTCCTCGTTACCAGATTCTACTCAGTCTCCCACATCTTCTCAATATGTCTGCCGGTCCTGGGCTCATCAACTTTTTCTGTTCAACCTCTCTATGACTTTAAATCTGTGAGCCTTAATGACTCCTCATCAGCTCTCAGTCCTCTCCTGCTTTGTCTGCCCTGTAGTTTGCTAATGTAGTAGTTCTTCCTGTCTATGTTTATGTCTCCTCCACCTTTGGTCATCACCATGGAAACCACCTCTATCTTGACTGTCAGTCAAGCCCATGGCACAGCCAGCACCTTTGGCAAGAACTCCAGAACACCAACGGTTTTTCTAAATAATATTTATAAATTATGATATTTCTTACTATCCTGCAACTAAATATTTGGCCAGATTCTCATGATCTCTACATTTGATTGCTGTGACATACTTTTTGCTGATTTTGACATGTGTCTTCTTGCCCAATTGTACCTACTAACATTCTTATTCAAGGAGCACGTTCCTGGCTTGTGGCTATGGCAGCATTACTTTCCCGTCGCTCCAAGGACTCTTCTTTTGCTGCTCTCCAGCTACACTCCATGTTTCTTGAATTCCTCCCAGCCTCTCCCTATTTCACCTGAACCTCTTATTCCATGTCAGGAGTTAACTCTCAGCTTTGATTTCCTGTGACACCAGCTTCCACCATGCACTTGTTAATTTCTCAAAAAAGGCACCTTTGGGGTGGTTGTCTACCCCTCAAGACTTGCACAAAGCACATGAAGGACATCTCCAGCAGCAGTGGTCAGCACTTGATGCCGCCATTGCCCTGTCTTACATCAGATCTGCTGTTTCTTATGTCATACTTGAGAGGCCACCTTTAATCTGCTCTGTTTGTTGGGATAAACAGGTCTGAACTAGGGCTTCGGTCTCCTGGGCACTGTGGTGATCAAAGTAATATTAATGTTTCAAGAACTGAACTCTAATGCCTTTATTGCTGAATTTAATGGTCCTGGAAGACTCTCTGAGCTTAAACCAGATCAAAGGAGAGCAGGAATCAGTCCATGAATTGTAGGTTTCATTTTAATCTGCATAACATGCTTCTGGTCTGAATACAGTTTTACAGTATGCAAGAATCATTTATTTCCTACCATGTACATCTTTAGCTGAGGAAAAATGAAGTGTTGTCACTTAATCACAGGAACTCTTCCTCACCACAAATCATATACAAAGTTTTGTTGTGATATATTACACCTTCTAAAAATAAATATATATATCTGCACTCACTTGTCAACATGAGTGATTCCAGCTTTTAGGCTTTTTCATATATAACTGTCCTCCAACCTTTTAGAATTACCAGTTTAGATTTGCATAGTACTCTATAAAACTTACCCAGGAAAGGTCCATTAAAATATTCATCAAAATCAATATTGGATGACTTAATTAAATCTACAAGATAAAGAAATATGATAGAGTAAGCAAATGAAATTGAAAAGCAGTTATGTCACACAGCAGGAGAACTGCTTTAGTCTGAAAGCTTTCCTAAGTAATGGAGTCTTAACTTCTGTACTGGGATAATACATTGTTTTGTGTGGGACTGCTCTCTGCTAACTAAAAGATTGCAGTTTATCCAATAAGGTGAGGGAAAAATTGGAGATTTTATATAAGCTCATAGGAGCAAATCTACTTTGTGTTGTCAGGGTGGCAGGTCCATGATGGTGCTTGATTATAGCCACAATAACCCATTTAAAACACTGAATAGTTCTTCACCTCTGTTTCCTTTGTGATCAGAGCATCCAACAAATGGTGCAAAGAAAAGTTAGCCTGAACCAACCTCATTACTGCTGATATAACGGCAGTTTAAGAGAAGTCCTCCAGAAAACCAAGTCATGACAGCCATGAACAGACCCTGTGGGGAACTACAGCCTGCCTCAGACAGGTCACCCCACTGCGCCAGGACTCGCTGCCTCGTCGGGACTAGATGGCACTGGTCTGCTTAGCACAGCTGCAAACAGAAATATTTTTGCTTCTCTAGTGAAACACCCTAAGTCCTAGCTGAAGTTGCTTTCATCATCAGTATGAACACAAAAGAAATAAAAGCCAAGCTTAGTATCTTTTTATAGGAATGAAATATCTTTTATCCTTTTCTTAAAGAACTTTGAAGCCCTTATTTATTGTAAGGCTACTTAAAGGAAACTATGTATAAGAATATGTAATCAGGCAGACAGACTTTAGGTATGAAGAGGTATTACAGACAGGTCAGGACACTCAAGTGCAGACAGGTATAAAATCCAAGCAGAATAATGCTTTGTAACAAAGTGCAGCTTTAAATTGTTTAAGTAATTCTATACCATATTTACTGTTCTGGTAGTCTTGGATATGCTCTCATTAGCTAAATGCTTTAATTCATTATAGAGTCTGAGTTACAATCAAGCTGCAGTAAGCAATGACAGTTACATTAAAAACATATTTTTCATGTAAGTGTCAGTGTTTTTAAGATGAGCTAATTTTAGTATGACTGATGGTCTAAGAGGAAGGCAATATTCCCTGTCATTCAGAGGGGCATTCAAAACCAATTATATACATGAAAAGTAATTGTATGTATGAAACAGAGGAAGTCAAGGGACAGACCCAAAGGACAAAAATGTTAACAATTAAATGATGATCTTTCTCAGTGCAGTGTTCAAACCAAGATAACGATCTCTGATTAACAAAATCCGTGTTTAACTCTGCTTTGCTAACGTCCTACAGTGAATTTGTGGACTACACTTTGAAGCCCAGAGCTGACCTACCCCGGCAGAGCTAGCGGGAGCCACAGACCTGCGCAGCTGCACCAGCTGGAGCTCTGAGGTTTTCCAGCTCTGATGGAATGAGAGGTGAATTGTTCATCATCCAATTCAGGTAGGATCAGCCAAATTAACTTGGATCACCTCAGCTTCTCCAAAGGGAATGCTTGTGTAATCCCATCTGTTCAGCAAGTACCCCAGAGAGAGGCTACAAGAAATGCTTTTGGGTTAATAACTTCTTAAATCATTGCAGCTGTTTGCAAAGTTAATGTCTGTGCTTGACATCTTTTTCCTTTACAGGGTTGTAAAGGAAATGTCTGTCGAGGGGTTGGAGAAGACCTAATGTAATTCAGATTGCATAGGGGGAGGACAGATAATCTTTATAATTAACATAGCCTTTCCTGGTATGTTTCTGTCACTATATGCAATAATCTTGTACATCCCTCACCTCCAACTCAGACTCAGCTTTTCTTTTCTGCCAAAGCTGTAAGGAAGTCTTCACAGAGCTTGATGTGTTTATATTTGGCAAAGGGAGAATCTGCCACATGCCAAATACAAAACTTTTAGGATCTCATTTGAGCACTTCATCCTTTTAATCTGGAATAGAAAACCCAAAACAGGGAGTGAAGACTTCTTATATTTATTCAGACTTCTGAAGTATCTTCACTGTGGAGACCAGTGACAAGTGGTGTTCCTCAGGAGTCGGTATTGGGAGCAGTGGTGTTTAACATCTGTCAGCAACATGGACAATGGGATTGAGTGCACCCTCAGCAAGTTTGCTGATGACACCAAGCTGGTCAACACACTGGAGGGAAGGGATGCCATCCAGAGGGACCTGAACAGACTTGAGAGGTGGGCCCGTGCAAACCTCATAAAGTTCAACAAGGCCAAGAGCAAGGTCCTCCACGTAGGCTGGGGCAATCCCAAACACAAATACAGGCTGGGTGGAGAATGGATTGAGAGCAGCCCTGAGGAGAAGGATTTGGGGGTATTGGTTGGTGAGAAACTTAACGTGACCCAGCACTGTGCTCTTGCAGCTCAGAAAGCCAGCCACATCCTGGGCTGCATCAAATGAAGCGTGACTTTCTGCCTCTACTCTGCTCTGGTGAGACCCCACCTGCAGTGCTGCGTCCAGCTCTGTGGCCCCGAACACAAAAAGAACATGGATGTGTTGGAGTGGGTCCAGAGGAGGCCATAAAGATGATCCGAGGGCTGGAGCACCTCTCCTATGAGGACAGGCTGAGAGAGTTGGGGCTGTTCAGCCTGGAGAAGAGAAGGCTCCGAGGTGACCTTCTAGCAGCCTTCCAGTCACTGAAGAGGCCTACAGGAAGGATGGAGAAGGGCTTTTTACAAGGGTGTGTAGTGAAAGGACAAGGGGGAATGGCTTTAAACTGAAAGATTGTAGATTTAGATGAGATAGAGGAAGAAATTATTCCCTATGAGGGTGGTGAGGTGCTGGAACAGGTTGTCCAGAGAAGTTGTGGCTGCCCCATCCCTGGAAGTGTTCAAGGCCAGGCTGGTTGGGGCTTTGAGCAGCCTGGTCTAGTGGAAGGTGTCCCTGCCCATGGCAGGGGGGTTGGCACTAGATGATCTTCAAGGTACCTTCCAACCCAAACCTTCTATCATTCTACGATCTTTTTCTACTACATGAAAGAATGCTGCAGACTGTTATGTGACAAAGGCTTTGTCTGGTTCATCAAATCTTTTGCCTGGGGACTTTTGTGTCTCCAGTATTTACAATGAGGCACCTTCAATTTCTAGTAGCTACATTATTCTTTAACAAACCTTTGCCCTATTATTGCCATAGTCCTAATGTAAACTATTCAGCTATGCCCACAATTAACTGCAGAATGAATCGCCTTGCAGCACAGAGAAAGAAATTATGACTCCAAGACCTTTAAAATCAATTCAATAAAATTGATAGAATGCTTCCAGCACTTTGTCTGGGAGCAAAGCGTTTCTCAGCAGGCCCATCATGTCTGACGGGGGAAAACAGACGCCCTGCTCACGCTGCCTCCCAGCTGGGGCTGAAGCACACACTTTTATGCAGAGCAGTCTCTTTTCAGCCTCTGATCCCACATGTCAGACCCTGTTAGACTCCTGGGTGTTCAGAAGAACATTCAGTTATTGTTTTTTTTTTTTTTTCTTTGCAATTCTGTTATACATAGCTTTTGCCATTAAGACATTATCGTTATTATTGCTTAAGAAGGCTGTGAGGATGGTTTGTGAAATCCATAAGCTTCCTGAAACCATTAAACTGTGTTAAAACTAACTTATCTGGTTTTTTATTATGATTTTTCTTCTCTTTGTTTTTGGTGTGGTGTGTTTTAACCCACTTCAGATCCTAAGCCCTTTGTTGCACAGCTGACAGGAGGTTGACTTAGTACAAGGGAACTAATGATGTGGGGATAAGAAGCAGGAGGCAATGGGAAACAGTGGCAAGGATAGCTTTTCCTATGGCAAAGAAGGGTTATTCTGGCTTGATGTTGTAGAAAAATACAGCCTTTCCCTTACGCGGAACAGGAGAGGCTGTAGCCCAAGGTCTTCCTGGAGAGTAGGGTGGTCAGGTGTTTCACTCCTGGCAGAGCTGGGGGGAGCACAACAGTGGTGAGCACTGTGGCCCTATGTCTCAACAGAAGAGGAAAGCTTTGGAGTCCTCCATTTTTGCCCAGGTATTCAAAGCTCATGAGTCCATCAATGAGACTGTGAGAGTGTTTAAAAGAGTAAGGGGTTGTTTATTATCTGATACCTATTGATGGTATATATTTCAAATCTCCTTTTTCTGTCTAGAAACTCCTTAAATAAGTTAAAACTTATTTTTCTTTATTAGTCTAATATCCTGATTTTAGCTGGAGTAGAGTTAATTCTCTTCCTAGTATCTGGTGTAGTGTTGTGTTTTGGATTTAGGAGGAGAATGATGTCAATAACAAACTGATGTTTCAGCTGAGCAGAGCTTACACTCAATGAAAGACTTTTCAACATCTCATATAGCCTGCCAGTGAGGTGGCTGGGGGTGCACAAGAAGCTAGGAGGGGACGCAGCCCTGACAGCTGACTCAAACTGGCCAAAGGGATATTCCATACCATATGATGTCATGTGAACAATAAAACTGGGGGGAGTTGGCCAAGGGATAGGGGTGGGCCTCTGCTCAGGGATGGGCTGGGCATCAGTCAGTGGGTGGCAGAGCAATTGCATTGTGCATCACTTGTTTTGTGTATTCTTTTTATCATAGAATCATGGAATCATAGAAAGGTCTGGGTTGGAAGGGACCCCAAGGATCATAGAGTTCCAACCCCCCTGCCACAGGCAGGGACACCAACCTCCAGGCCTAGATCTACACAAGGTTGCCCAGGGCCCCGTCCAACCTGGCCTTGAACACCTCCAGGCATGGGGCATCTACCACCTCTCTGGGCAGCCTGTTCCAGCACCTCACCACTCTCTCTGTAAAAAACTTCCCCCTAATATCTAATTTAAACCTTCCCTCCTTCAGCTTTAATCCATTCCCCCTTGTCCTGTCATTATCTACCCTTTTAAAAAGTTTGTTCCCCTCCTGTTTGTACGCTCCCTTCAGGTACTGGAAGGCTGCAATGAGGTCCCCCCGCAGCCTTCTCTTCTCTAGGCTGAACAAGCCCAGCTCCCTCAGCCTCTCTTCGTAGGGGAGTTGCTCCAGCCCTCTCATCATCTTCGTGGCCTCCTCTGAACCCTCTCCAACAGTTCTACATCTTTCTTGTATATCATCATTATTATTATTTCCCCTTCCTTTTCTGTCCTATTAAACTGTCTTTATCTCAGCCTATGAGTTTTACCTTTTTCCCGATTCTCTCTGCCATCCCATCTCCACCATTGTGCGAAGCGACTGAATGGCTATGTGGTGCTTATCTGCCTGTTGGCTTAAACCACAACACCTAGAAAATCAGGATTGAAGAAGAATGCCGTTACTACAATCTTCAGGATAAAATCCCATGAGCTGGTAATGCTGAGTGTATGAGATGCTACCTTCTGAATTAACAATTAATTTTGTGTCATTTTTTCTGCCTTATTTCCAGAGTAAATCCATCTTGCTGCCTCACCAGCCCCACTCTGCTTCACTTATGAGCTCTGACAAGATCACAGCTTGAGGTAGGGTGGTTGTATACAACAGGCAGGACACAGTTGTGATCATGGTAATAGGCTGAGACATCCAGGCCTGTAATTGCTTAATAGTAACCATATCTGGTCTTTTTTTGCACCGCAGTCCCGTGTTAAAGTTCTCTCTGACTGACTAGCTAACTAAGAGCCATGGTGCACAAAGTAGAGCTGCCTGCAAATGGTGTGACAAACATAGAAACTCAGATATGTAAAATACTTCAACTTGGGGCTAAGAGACAGCCAGTAAAGAAATTTCTGCTGTTGAAAAGCAAGGTTTGAGAAGCTTTGGGTTTCCTGAAATAAAATAGTACTTAACACATTTTAGGGAATACAGTTCTGTATTTCAAATTATTGTTCTATGCATCGTCCTGCCTGACAGGTTTCAGAGAAAGGCATATTGCCATTGTTTGCTTGTGGCCACTTTTTTATTTTCCTTAATTGTTTTTCTACAAATTGATACGAAGGCAAATCCTCACTCCTGACTGTGATTGATTGGCGTGATTCTCTGTCAACCAACCACTATAAATGTTAATTTTAGCAAGACCAGGTCCTGAGGATATTCAAATGACACTTTTTTAATGCAGAGGGAAATTAATGTTTGGGATAGGTTGTCAAGTAGCAGTTATATCTGTCACCATCACTTTGTGTGTGATACATGAATTGGACAACCATATAAGAACAAAATGACAGAAAAGGTCTTCTCTTCTCTTCCTGGAGAAGAGAAGGCCTGGAGAAGAGAAGGCTCTGAGGTAACCTTATAGCAGCCTTCTAATCCCTGAAGGGAGCCTACAGGAAAGCTGGGGAGGGGCTTTTTAAAAGGGCATGTAGTGATAGGATGAGGGGTAATGGCTTTAAACTGGAAGGGGGTAGATTTACATTAGACATTAGACATTAGGAAGAAATTGTTCCCAGTGAGGGTGGTGACGCACTAGAACAAGTTGCCCAGAGAAATTGTGGATGCCCCATCCCTGGAAGTGTTCAATGCCGGGTTGACTGGGGCTTTGAGCAGCCTGGTCTAGTGGAAGGTGTCCCTGCCCATGGCAGGGGGGTTGGAACTAGATGATCTTTAAGGTCCCTTCCAACCCAAACTATTCTATGATTCTATGATTCTATGACAGTATAGATGTGAAAATTAGACAGAAGGATATACAGACTTATCTAAGTCACTTATCTCCTTTTTCTGATGAAATTTTAACACATTGAATTATATCCCAAGACAATAAGCACAGAAATTATATGAATAAAAATGCAGTTTCGCTATTTTATTTAATATTTTAATGATTAGTTTCTCCATATATGCTTTTTTCAGCACTGATGAGTATCATTACAATGGAGAGAGTGCCACTGAGAATAAAGTAAGAGGAATAAAAAGGGGAGCAGCAGTAATCAGTATAAGGGTAGGAAATCCGGTAGAGGCAAAAGAAATGAATTAAAAAACATAGCATACGTTTATTAACTGCTTAAAACTTATAAAGGTGACTGACATTCATCAAATGTCCTGACAGCCCACCACTTAGTCAGCTAGTTGCTCAAAGGCACTTGAGAAAATACAGATGTTTGCTTCAAAACTGAGTGAAGTTAATTCCTGGTAGCAGAGAGAGATTATGGGTTTACATTTGTAAACTGAAATTGTTATGCACAGAGAGGGTGGCATTAATACAGAATGCAACAACTCTCATCTCTGGTGATGATGGAAATAGCAGCTGGAGGAACAGGACTTAGGGACAGATTGAGTAGATACTGTGGCAAAGGACTGGACCGTGCAGAAAGCAGTTTATACCTGGCATCAGATTTTCCAAGTACTTTCTGCTTCCATGATGATACAAGCTGTGCAAAATTATGACTATGTGCTTAAATCAAAGTGATCTATTAATTTATACTTTTGCCCATGGTATGTTGCTATGGGCGTAAATAACTCTGCAAGGTGTGCATTAGAAGAGTGCAGACACTCACAGCTGCAGCTAAAGGAAAGAAAGGAGGAATAAATCAAACAAAACTAGCTGGCTTGAGGGTGCACATAGCTGTTAGACTTCATGGTGTTCTCCAACAGACTTTCAAGCTGTACACTTCTCAGTCTGCTTAAGAGCATTGTATTTCACAAACTTGCTGATAGATTAGTCTAAGACAAACAGCCCTAAATCTGTAACAGCTGATTTCTTTCTCTGAGGAAGCTTTCTATTCCTCAAGACCAATCTTTAAAGACATTTTGTCAATTGTAACATATTAAAAAGCCCCAAATCCTCAACAAAGTCCAAGCAGGAACAGAAAAAGGAATTGCTAGTTTGATCAATCTTACACTGCATGAGCTTTCCATACTTAATTTTTACCCATCAGATCAAAAGACTGAATTCTTCCAGGCTGCATTGAACGTCTTTAATTTCTTAGAAATAAAAAGGCAATAATATCACAAAAGAACCATTTTGTTAATATTGGAATAGATTTGGTGGCTTATGTAATTACATTAAAAAAAAAAAAAAAAAATCTGGATTCCCATGTAGAGCAAATGGCTTATGAACCTTTCAGAAGTTTTACTTATAGAAAAGCATTTTCTGCATTCAAATCTGTAAAACCTCAATTTTAAATTGTTTAAATTTCCATTTTGTAATTGAAAGCATGTCTATATTGGAAACTCTGAGGATTCTGCAGTTTTAAAGACATCTAAGTCATGCAATGGTTCAAGGAGTTTGTAAACCTAATTAATGGGCAGTCTCAAATTATTAAAAAGATTACTGAGCCTCCCAAGTCTAGGTGTCTAATGTTGGTTCAGTTGCTGGACTTTACTGGGAATAAATCTAAGGCCACAATTCAGGAAAATATACACACTTACATAAGGTTTTATGTGAATGACTGTACATGAACTTATGCATCTCCTTAGGCTGCTGGTTTTTAACTAAGATGTATCTTCTGAGCATCTTTCTTAGAAATATTTTCCCAAATCAAGGCCTGAAGCGATACACCTGCTGCCAAATGTGTAAGTATACCTGGTGGCTGTAGAGGCTGTTCTTGTGTCCTTCAACTCCAGGCACACTGCTACACAATTAAACTGCCACACATATTTTCAAGGACAGCTAATCACACTGCACTTAAACAAACAATATTCAGCTACAGAATGTTGGAGAATCCAATGTTATGAAAACAACAGAACGCTTTAAAGGAACATAGTAACCACTTTGTAGATTCAAGTTCACTGGCAAGTTTAGGGAGCTTAAAACTTGGAGGAACTGGCCCTTCATGACCCAAAGACTATTCACAGACAAACGTATATTAAAAGGAAAAAAAAGAAAAAAAGCAAAACTGGCTGTGTGCAAGCTACTATTGTGTGACAAAGTATGCTCTTTTCTTTGCAATATACATAATGAAATACAATCCCTTACCAGTTCATCACTCAAAGAGCTAAATCTGATTTTACAGTGAAAATGCAATTTCATCTCATCAGGTTCCATAGTGCTGAAATACTAAACTTAACAATAGAAACTGATGTGATATGTTTCAAATTAAATTGAACCACTGCAAACAATGGGTTTCTTCAGAGGCTGGCCTTGACTGGATATGTTTTTCCACTTCATTTTGCAAAGAAATCATCAAGTCTAATGGCTTCAAGCAATCTAAATGATGTGCAGGTTGAAAGAAAAAATAAGCAACATCACTGAAAAAATGCCACACAGAAACAAAGAGAAATTATCACACACTGCACTGAAGGCCTTATCTCTTCCTCAGTCCATCTGAGGAGGTTCTAACAAAAGTAAGAAGCTCAGCCTTAAACCAGTGAAGTCAATAAAGGAGATTTTGACTTCTCTAATCCCTGGATAAGGCTCGCTGTCTGAAGAACGTTGTGTGGAGTTAGTGTATGACCTGAAATGTGGATACAGAGTCATGAATTTGAATTTTTTATAAAACATCAGATGTTCTTTCAAGAACCATTGAGAAGAAAGCAGAGGAGCAAGCTCTCAGCCCATCGGAGACACAGCTCGGAGCCAGCCTGACAGGCATCTGCAGCCAGGCCAACCACCACCTGTGGACAGCTTAGGCCATGAGCTGAGTGGGCAACATCAACCACAAAACGGCTCTGACATCTTCCATAACATACTGCTTACTTCCCTCAGGATGCATAAGGGGAATAAAGGTTGGAGTTAGGCATGCTAGTGATATCTGAGTAATGAGTAACACTCAGCAAGACACTCCAGTGACTGGGGTGAGCAGGATTACGGCTGTCTCATTCACGACTGCATCGTCAATCCGTTATGCATGGCTGCTCACTCCACACAGAAGGGTAGGGCATTTTCCTCTGAAGGGGTAAAAATTTTACCAAGATTTTCATCCACTTTTCCTGGAAGAAGGGAACAGTATAGGCTTGAGAGCGTGTCACTGATATATAATTAAAAAGGCTTGTTTAAGTCATAAATAGTCATTACAAAAAATTGCAAGTGAAACAGGAGGCAGCTCAGACTGAATTTAGCCTTCTGTGGTCTTTTACTTCCTTGCAGATACTGTGAGAGACAGGTTTCTTCAATGTAGTCAAAATGAGCTGATTATTTTATTTTTTTTTCTGTGCCTACAAATAAAAATAAAAGGTGGGGGGAAATACACCCAGAATTGTTTGTTTCTTTTAGAGCTGAACTGCCAGCCAATTTCTCCTTTCAAAGCCAGATGGCTGTGAGCTAATTCCAGTACCAACTGTCCAATTCCTAGATGCCTGTTTGACAATATTGTTCTTCTTTATTTGTTTACTTTAGGAATAGGTCTGCAGGGAGGTTTACGGTCTCTATCATCCTCACTTACGGGAAAGCTTATGTGAGCAAAGAAAGAATTAGGGAAAAAAAACCCTGAGAGGTTTCCTAGGGAAGGCTTTCTCCTAATCCTTCCAGGATAATAATGATCTGAGTGGCTTATTGAAAGGAAAAGCACTCAGTTGCCAAACGGCTCTAGCTCTCACATGATATGGACAACTGAGCCCTCTCTGCAAGACATTGAGTACGTGTCCATAGCAGTGTTCTCACCTCACAACTGAGCTCCACTGCCTTCTTGCTGGCCTTCAAAGCCCTCTTGCTCAGCAACATGCTTCAGAGGGCTCACCTCAGAAGCTGCATTGACTTCCAAAAAAGGTCTGGGGGAGATATGTAAATTCCCAGAAACCAGCTCTGCACCCAACATGGGAATCCTGCAACACCCAGGCAGTGGGTTAATGTCATCACTGACGCAGCTGCTACAATGGGAATCTGGTATTTACTTGTAACAGCAGTTATATGTTGATGTTTCCAGGTTCACCTTTTTAAAGCTTGCCATAGTCTTTTCCTTGGGGTGTTTTAGCAACGCTGACACACAGAGCTTGTGAAGCCTGTTAATCCATGTAAGCGACTAATCCAAGGGACAGTCAGCAATTCAGCTGATAGAGTTTGTCTAATTAATTGTAGGTATGAAAGTGAAGCTACAAGAGTTTATTGCTTACCCTTCATAAAAGTATTTGTAATGCATCAGCCACTCATCTGATCAAACTACTCTTATTTTCCACAATAATGCTCAGAGCAGTTTTAAAGAGAGTAACTGATATGAAGGGGCTCGACTGGTCACACACACACTCTAAGAGATGTTTCGTCATCTCCAGAACAGCTGCTGTGAAGGCTCTAGACTTCCCTCCATGGCTTATGTCTAGTGTTTAGCTCATAATTTCAACAGATATATCAGAACAGTACTACTAATAATGAAATTCTGCCTTCCTTCTACATACATGTTCTTGCTTTGGGTAAGTTATACAACTAGGGTGAAGAAATGCAGACTTGTTACACTCACTGAGCTAAATTCATTTCTACTAGATGAGAATCTGACAGATTATTTATCAAGAATACCATGTAAGTCAAACTAAGTGTTTTTTACATTTACAAATTTAAAGAGACTTTTAAAATAAATAGATTCACCATTTCTTACCACTCTTACATTAAAAATTAGGCTAGCTCTTTTTTTCTTTTCTTTTCTTTCCATGGGTAACACTTCTGAAAAGTTGACAAGCCAGTTGTTATCCCTGGCAGCAAAAAATTTTGACTGTTTATTTTTTATATTATTGCATTAAAAGCAAAGTCTACTGAAATAATAATGACATAGCTCTACTGTGATATGACTGCCCCTTTATTTGTAGGAAATGACAGAAGTCTAATGCAGTCAGGAAGAATGCAGTCTATTGATCAAATGAGTAAAAATTAAACATGGAAAGCTCACACAGCTAACTACTTCTTTATACGATGTTTTATCCTGGTGAAAATAATTTTGCAAAGTGGCAGCATCTCAGGAACTTCTACATCAAATGTTACTTTACGATGAAACAGGCAATAGTTCCAATGGCCACCTCTGGAAAGGCAACCTGTTAGCTGGGAATGACATCATGATCCTTTTGATTTCTTCCAGCCGTGTTGCTCGGTGGCAATGTTTCTGCAGGTGAGATTCTGCTTTGTTTATGTCTGTGCAGCTGTAGTGTTTTGGAAGAGTGTTGAGAGCAGAAAAGGCAAAAAAGAGAACTAAGAACATGAAATATAGCTTACGCTCTCTTGGGATAAAATTTATGTAGGGCTTCAAAGGGAAGTTTCAGTTTTATATAATAAGAGGAAAGATAGTAATTTAGGAACTATGTGACTAAAGAGCCTGGAGATAGAGATGAATTTTGGAGCACCCTTTTGGTCATGCTGGTGTGAACAGAGAGAGTATTAAGGTGAGTGACTAAGTTGCCTTTGGCAGGAATTTTAATGGTGAGGGAGTGCAGAATTTGGAATGTTAATCAGGAAAAAGCAACAGAAACTTGAAAGCAGGTTGATCTTGGGGAGAGACAGTCGTTGGGGAATATGACCCCAATTACATATACTACCTTAGGAATATTTGTACTTGACTCAGACATTATATCTTGAATGTGTTATTCTTTATCAGCCCTTTATGTTATATTAGAAGGGCTATACAAATAGTCTTTTGAAGTTAACCTGAAAATTCCCTTTTTCTTTTTTTTTTTTTTTTTTGGCAATCAAGGACTTTCTAAAGGCTGGCGAACAAAAGTAATTGCCTTTCACACACTAAGTCACAGTGTTTCATTCTCATTTGATAGAGGATTCATTTAAAATTGAGTTTTCAATGCCTTCTTTCTTAAAATTATACAAGTATATACATTTTCTCCATTCTTATTTTCATGCAATCTAATTAACGGTAAAAGGATTAAGCTTTTCTTAAAAGCTGGTAAATGTGAGGTTAATGAGCAGTGGAAGGAGCAATTTGAACCATGCAGCCACACTATGTGGTTCTAAATTAACTGTAACCATTCAGGAAATGGACTTAGGAATCATTGCGGACAGTGCAATAGAAATGTCTGATCTGCCTTTTTTTTGGTTCAGAAGCAAACAAATTGCTAGAATTTAAAAGGAGAGGGAGGGAAAGTAATAACAGAAGTATAATGATGCAGTTCTCTGAACTGACAGAATGATGCATCTGGCTCTACCCTCCCTAGTCCCCCCAAAGACTGTATACAAGTAAAGAGCTCAGAGGTAGACAATGAGAATAATTAGGTGAAGGAAAGAGAGATGGGAGAGAATGGTACTATTTTCAGAGAAGAATAGATACAGGTATGCGCAATACTGGATGAAAAATCTTTTAAAAAAAAGTATTTATATGTTGTCCCTCTTTCTAAAGCATCTATGTTATGGTGCAACCAATCTTGACGGTGTCTGTACTACACATACTTCAGATCAGGCTTATCTGCTTCCTAGGTGATAATACTAGCGCCGAGAAATCTATATTAAAGATTTTCTTTAAGCCGGCCCTGTGGGCACCTTGTTACTTAATCTGTCTTCTGCACTTGCCTGTGACCTCTCTCCTATCCGTAGTGAGGCCTATTGATGCTGTTGAGAACAACGCTTATTGGGAATCCAAAGGAGCGCATACCTGCTAGCAGCAGGTGAGCCAATGGCCCAGACGTGCATGGTAGTGCTACGCAGGTGACACACAGCTTTAGCTATCCATGAAAATGTTTGATCACATCAGCGCCAGTAAATTGCCTGGTCCTTAGGCATAGTATCTCCTGTGTAAAGACCATCGGGCTGGCCCTGAGTCATAGAATCATAGAATGATAGAATGGTTAGGGTTGGAAGCGACCTTGAAGATCATCTAGTTCCAAGCCCCCTGCCATAGCTGGGCAAGAACCCCTTCCACTAGACCAGGTTGCTCAGAGCCCCATCCAGCCTGGCCTTGAACACTGCCAGGGATGGGAGTCCAGGGGAGGCAGGACGGTGTTAGCAGGCAGATGAAATCACTTTGAAGAATTTTTTGCGCAGCAGTCCATGGTTAGAGGTACATACTCATTACAGCCAATTGAGCCCGTTGCTAAGGCATTCTCTCTCATTTCTCGGTGTCACTAAACTCTCACAGCCAGCACCTCCGACCGCTTCGGTTGCCTGGGAGACCCCCCTCCATCCCGGCGAGCAGCAGGCACACCTTCACCGAGTCTTGCCCAGGGTACAGCAGCCTGTCTCGGCACAAAGCAGCCGGCTCAGCGGCACCCCCATGCCGTACACAGTGCGCTTGCCCGTCCCTCCAACAACCTGGGGAACTATGGAACAACACCATTGCATACACTTGCGGCGCTGATTTCCCACAAAGTATCATTCGGGTTCACAGGAGACATATTTTTCTTAACTATGCCCCATGGTATGGGCCCAAACCAGCTGGAAAATGCAGGGTGAATATCATGGTTTTTACCTCAGGGACAAAATAATTTTATTCCTAAATTATTACAGAGAACTCAGATTTTTCAGGCGTATGAAAATGTGATGTGAATTCCCATAGGCAGTAAGGTCAGCTGCAAAATTCACTCTGCTTGAAGAAAATATCTTCAAAATTACCTTATTTTAAACAGCATATTATATAATAAAAATGAAATAAATAATAACACAACCTCAAACAATAATCCCATCAAAGCAAAGCACTGCGCTTCACACATTTCTCTCCTGTGAGAACAGATGAAAAAGAGAATGAACCACATGTAATTTTGGCCAGTTGGGTCATTTAAAGAACTACTGCCAAAAAACTAGGAGAGCTTGGCTGTGACTCACATTTTTCTATTAAAATCCCACAATGAAAAACCACACATTTGTGACAGACCTTGGTTTCTCGGTAATAGCACATCACGTAATTGCTTGAATCTTTGGGCCTTTCTTATTTCTAAAGCAAATTTCTTCAAGTTCATAGTTTCCAGGGAGGATTATGGTTATTTTTCTGAAGAACTTGATTTTCATGAGGCTTTCCAAGGGAAAAAAAAAAAAAATCCTGAAAATACACAAAGCATATCTTTTGCAATCACAACTAAAAATCTTCAAATAACCTGGATCAGTGTTCTTTACATGCAAATAAAGTTATCTGGCATGCTGTGGAGAATTTATAAACTTATTTAGATCCCGCTGAACATTAGATATGTAAGGAATACAGATGAGATACTGGTTTACACCTCTACTTTATCAGAATTTATTGAAATTCAGTTACGCTTTCAAATTGCTATGCAAATATATTTCCTTCATATAAGATTTATTATTTTCTTTAAAAAGTGTCCCTTTAAACCTCAATTGTAATAAGGCTTCAGACAAAATTTCCAGATGGTAGTTTCATTCTAGACAATCTGCTCTCTTGAGTGCCTCTCTCTGTAAAGCCCAATGAGCATCAAGTGCATTTATTACATTCTGATGCAACTCCTAGCGCAAGATAAATTTACTTTTCATCTAATAATATATCAAATATTTTACATTGTAATAATTGATGCAGTGATTGCAAAATTGCTGTTCAACAGAGGGAAAAAATGCCATTACAGAACACAGCCAAGCACCCTGACAGCATCACGTGAACCCTAATGAATTAACTGACAAATGTGCACAATAAGTTCTGCTCACATGTGTTCTCTAAGCGGCAATTCAGCAAATCTGCTTTTCACTGTATTTTTCCCTTGTAAGGCTAAAGTCCATGCAAATTAGTTCTCAGCTATGGCATCAGGTGGAATGTATTGAAAACATACAGAGAGCAGCTCCCAGTCCCCCTCCCAGCTCTGCGTTATGCTCAGCACTTCATTTCTGTACGCTAAATATCTCCGAGCCTCTCAGCACCATCCATGCTTCATCACTTATGGGCTATGACACCAAAAGAGGTAGAAAAGACGGAACAAGGACATTTTGACCACAGCACAAACCAGGCTTTGCTCCTCTGAGTTGTGGCTCCTTTGGCCTGTTGTAGCCTTTGTCTCAGAAGAGTCCTGCTGTAGCCTCCCAGGCCCACACTACACTGAATCTGCTAAAAACATTTTGAAATTCTCTACCCCAAGCATAGTGCAAAGTCTGCCCACCAAGTGCTCTGCAAATCTTGTGCTGGCAGATTTTGGCTCAGGAGTGGGCTACAGCCCTTATCTCAGCAGAGGACTTTATTGCAGATAACGTGGCATAGGAATCAAGCTACATCAGTTCCTCCATCTCCTCAGGGAAGCCCGTACACACTTTGAAAATCGCCATAGTAATATTTCTCATCTTAAACCTGTTTTTCACAACTGATTCAGCACCTGCATTTCCTCCACTCTGTCATGGTATTGGGTAGCCTGGACGGTTGTTGGTTGCTCTTTGTTAATTCATGATAGTCTTCACCAGTCTCAGCAAGTCTTCTGTCCACATAGAGACAGGACAATTCTCCACCAGACCATCAACCCACAGCTTGTCAGAAACCAAGGTCCCCCTTCTGAACCATCAGGAAAGACTACCAATATGAAACTGTAGCTGTAGGATCCGGCGGCTTTGGGATGGGATCACTCTTCATGACACTGTCCTCTACATAGCCTGAAGATGTCACATGACAACGGACATAAACGCCAATATATTTTGGCGACGGAGACTCCTTTGCTTCACTGGTGGTCAGCAATAGGAAGAATTTCCCCAGTCTCAGCAGCCCTGACTGTGAAGGTCACAGGGACAAGCAGATCAGCAGCCACTGCTGCGGGATGGTCTTAACTCAGAGTGGACATTTAGCTCAAAGCTGCATACAAATTTGTAGCTGCCCCTCAGTTACCATCTGAAAGCTAAATTCCCTCATCATCCTCACTATCTAGCCACAGGAGTGCCTGACAAACAAACCAGAAATACTTGGGCATGAAAGCGTGAGGGAAAGGAGAGAAGGTTCAGGGCTGCTCAGCCTGTCCCAGGACTCAGGAGCCCTCTGCCCTGACTGCCCCTTGGAGATGACAGGGACGTTCCATCCATCTGGAAGCAGAGCCTCCGGAAAAGCAGTTTTAGGAAAATGAACCACAACTGACACATGGGAGACCTTGCAGGGAAAGGCCTGCAACTGGGTGTGATGGTAGGTAACAGTGAAAAAAACTGGAGAATGCCCATGGTCAGGCCACAGATAGCAATTCTCCATTGCGGAGTTCCACTTGCAGAGGAAGCAAATGTACCTCAGAAAAGACCTTTCCCAGAAAGACTGTGGCAGAGGGGTCATAGATGTGCATGGAAAAGATGTTGTGAAGGATACCCAAGCTTTGGCTCCCAGTCTGCTTCTGAGGAGGATGGGAGTCCAACATCACACACCTTTACACAGCTGCAAGTCTCTGCTTTCTACAGGCAGCCCTCTAAGGATGTCAAACAGGCAGCTACAGGCAGCCAGGTGACCTCCACCAGCAGCAAACCACTGGTGCCTACAGAAGAAAGGGCATAGCTGGAGTAGCTTGAGCAACAAGCTGCGACACGATGAATAACAAACATGAACAAGGAATCTGTCCGGGGGAAAGAAGTGGCGGTGTACGAAAGGCGTGTTGTGTACCTGCAGGCACACCTCGTGCACCTCAGTTATGAGGTTGTCCCACCTGTCTTGGACACCTGCCCTCTTTGCCTCTCACAGCACCCATCAGAGCTGCAGTCTGGCTCAGGGAGAGCAGGGCCGTAGCGATAAACCTGCAGGAATGGCCCCTGCTCCATCCCTGTCCCATACGGAGATGCAGGGCCAAGCAGAGACACAGCACTGCAGTCCAGAACAGGAAAGGTGTTAAGTGATGGAGCCTCATGGAAACACCGTGAGATGCCTCCTGGTCACAGTGGGTACCTGGGGAATTACAGAGGCACTGTAAGAGTGTGTAAAACAGATGCAGGCTGCACTCCAGCCTGAGATGTCCTCAAGAATCCCTACATCAGGAACAGAGGATAATACCTGAATATTCTTAACAGTATAGGACCCAGTTGCTTGATTCTTTACCTCCCTTTTATGTTCTGTCACAGAACCTGAGTTCAGAGGAGTGATTTGCTTCTGCTGATGCTGTTGCATGGGGCTTGTTAGTCTACATCTCCAGAGGGGACCTTTGCTCAGGGAACTTATTCCTCATGTGACACTCTGATGTCTTCCCTTGTCAGAAAGACTGTTAACTGCAAGCATCTATGGCTTTTATGGCATATCTTACAATTCCTTTTAGAAGTCTGTTTATATATCATTTACATACCTACTGAAAACACAGCATTTAGTCATCAGCTCTCCTGGAGATAGCTGCTTTATAAAACAATAAAATAAATACATTCCGGAAACATGTTATTCTTTTTCTTTTCTTATTTTGATGATGGTGTATATACATAAAGCAAACGAAGAATTCTGATGTGTTGAGATCATAATGGATAAGTTCATGAGTTCATCCTTTTTTTAATAGGTCTTCTTGGTTTTGAATTATCTAACAAGTTTCATAAAGTGAAAAAGACAAAGCCAAGAGGCATTTTGCACTGTGGTGTATATATAGCTTTTGCCCTGAATTCACGCTTGCCACTGAAACATTCCATCTTTGTAGATATGATGTGAGCACTTTGCTTTGTTGATGTAGTACACTACCTAATGTATCAAATGAATGAGGTATCAGGTGGCATTATAATAACACAGCGCATCAGCAGAGTTAGCTGTCTCTGTAATCAGGTCTTGCATCATTACACCAGAAAGCAAACAGAATGCTGCTTGAAAGATGGCACTGTAGGAAGGAAGAAAAATTCCTGAAGTGTGTTTAACAAGAATTCACAGGATTAAAGTAAACCAAAATATATTGACAGCATCTGTTACATGAAGCAAGGTAGAAGTTCTAGCCTTACATTAGCATGTAGCCTCTCGAAACTTATCCTATAGCATCTCATGAATAATCTGGCATACACTACATTTGCTTTCTATATATGTATTTTTAGACTCCAATTTATATTAGTGCCATTAAAGTAGCTTATGCTTCCTTCTTTCCTTCCTTGATCATCTGAATGGGTTCAAGAACCAATTTGCCTGCAGAGAGGTGTTATCATCTGGTCAAATACTATTAAGAATGATATTTCAGTTTTTGCTTAACAGCTAAATAGCAAGGAGAAAAATGAAAATGTCTTTCTAGTTTGTGTTTCATGTTTTCCTAAAAGTAGTGATTTTTTTTTCAATCTAGGGACCAAAGTTAGGAGTGTAAGCACACAGGTTTTTCTACATAACGTTTACCAGTGAATGAAATTCATTAGCCAGCTGGAAAGGAGTTTTTATCCTTCTAATGAGGTAATTGGAGGTTCACCCGGTCTGGATTCAACAGGGTCAGAGGTTTATCAAAAAAGGCAAAGGAGGATCATATCTGCAGAGAATATCATCCCAATCCCTCAAAAACAGAAGGAAGAGGTTATGAGTCTCTTACTGGCGCTTTCCATCTCCTGGCCTAGCCTGGATCAGTTCAGGTGCACTGCTGACACCAAGTGCTCTCCCTCTCCCTTGAACATGGACAATTCATTTGCCATTTCCTTTTTTTCTTACTGCCTACAGCATGATGCTGCACCAAATTTATCTTTCCTTCTTCCTCTCCTTCTGCATTAGCCATTTCGCATATTGTGTCTTTCCTGACTCTTGTTTTCAAGGAGAAAAACTGGCTCAGACTATGTACAAATAACTCCAGAAGTAAATGCATAA
Organism: Podiceps cristatus; assembly: GCA_000699545.1. Classification (NCBI taxonomy): domain Eukaryota; kingdom Metazoa; phylum Chordata; class Aves; order Podicipediformes; family Podicipedidae; genus Podiceps; species Podiceps cristatus. The sequence goes on along the minus strand of KL289100.1, from coordinate 10,986 downwards.
CTGAAAGAAATTATACTGAGAACCAGAGATTTATCAGATGATGATCACTTGTTCCTGTCATCTCACCCCTTCAGAGAAATGAGAAGGGAGAAAAATCTATGGGCAAACCTGAATGATTCACGCGGGCAAAATTCCAGCACATCAAGGACTTTGGAGGACTATAGCCTTCTAGCTGAAGCACACGTGGAATTGCAGGGACCTTGGCAGATGTGACAGCCTTTCCCCAGTCTGGCGGTCTCTCTCCTTCCTCCTGTCAGCAATTTGGCTGCCTTGGGCTGGGAGCCACGGTACCACCGGCAGCTCAGCCCTGGCTGTGCATTTCTCCAGCCATGAGATGTGGGGGAGGCAATTACTGAGCTGTAATCCACTGCCCGGGCTCCAGCAGGATAATGCTGTAATTGGTTGCTCTCCAGCCAGTCCTCCATTCGACACCATTGTTCTCACCAAAATCCTGCAATACTCTGTGTTGGCTGCACAGGAAATTTCTGCTCTCACTGCCTGTGTGGGCAGTTATAATGTCTCAGATTCATTTCTCCCACAGTCTTTTCATTTGCTGGCCAGATTTGGCCATTATCGCTCATCTTATCCCTTTAAATAGAAGCCTCAGTGCACCGTTTCGTCTCTTTTTCCTTTAAAATCATGTCTGGAGGAGTCCTTGGACCATCATTTGCCTTTAGCAAAAAAAGGATGGAAAGAAACTCGGTTGTGAAAGCAAGCTACTGGCAGCTCATATTCCAAGCGCCACTGAAACTACCTTTCAGCTGGTTTTACATTTTTCAGGCTTGAACAAAGATGCTGTGACTAATATTTTAATACATGTAAATTAACATATTGGAGTGACTGGAAACTAACATTTGCAATATGACTGCCAAAGAAATAGTTACCAACACTCGGCTTATAACAAGAGCTCTAAGCTACAATTGCAACATACTTTTTATTTTTCAATTCAAATGACTGGTCAGATTTAAGATACAGCACCATCTTATGGATATTTCTGTATAGATTAATGAGTGCAACTGTTTCTCTGCTGGCAAAAATATTTCTTTGCCAACAAAACATAGCAAGGCAGAATTATCCATCACTGTGCACTTTCTACATATACAAAAAGTCAGAATGAGCTCTGGGAATGAGAAAATACATTGTTCTGACACATTCACTTTGGCAAATTTTCCATTTAACAACCAAGTCTATGATCAGGGTGTCGAGTATTCCCAGTATTCTAGTATCACATCTTCCAATAAGTACTGAAATTTCATGTAAGAGCTCGCAAAACACTTCAGATTAATTTCTTAATCATGATATTAAAAAGTACTTTTAAATCTCATTTTATTTGTCTCTTGGGTTTTGGGCCATTAAGATGTAGCAGGGTCATATTTTCAAGATTTTCTCTACAATTTTAAATAATACTAACTACCTTTTCCCTTTTTCCTTGCATGACAGTTGAATTTCATTCCTTTTTCGGTAATTGCAGAAGCTCCAGAAAAAAAAAAAAAAAAAAAAAACACATTCAAATAGCAAGGACTGGCAATCCTGTTTTCCAGTTTATCTGCTATTTAAGGGACTATTTAAGGGACCCCATAATTAAAGGAGGCATAAACGTTCACTCTAATTTCATGCATTTTTAGTCATAAATGTCATAAAGAATATTTTGTGTAAATAAAAGCCAGACCCTACCTTTTTTTCCTTCCATCAGCATTACAAAAAAATAAAAGAATTCGATTTATTTTTGACATTACTCACCCGGAAAGCAAAGCATCAGCTGAGGTTAATGCTTTGTTTGTTAAGTGTATAAAGCATGGGAGACCATTGAATATCCCAACTCACCAACAGTGACCTTGTACACGAACTCAGACTGCCTCTACTAACACAGACCTGATTACAGAGAAAGGACACATTATCCAGGATTTAATTTCTCTAGGAAGCATAGGCTCCAAAAATCCCATTAGACTGTATCCTTGCAGCCTTCTTGAAATGTCACCACTGAGGGGGGACATAAGGAGAAAGGTTTTCTTTGTCTGAGGCCATTAAGAGCATGTTGGTAGCTTCTCCCACACTGGCCTATTCCAGGCCATTTACAGCTTTGTGATTTACAATAAACATCTTAAATTCCAATGGAAAGCAATGGACAGCCAGTGCAGTATCCTGATGATTGACAGATAACAGTGTTGAGGCTTCACATCAAAACAGTGAGATCATACCTTCACCAGGCTATCAGGTAGGTGGTGCTGGAGATCAAAAACCCAGTTGCAAAACCTAGCGACAAACAGCGGGTGAATTTGGCATAATTCCTGCCATTTCACTTTGTTAACTTTCTATTTAACATTAATCGCATTCTATGATTTATCAACCCTCCTCAAGGGCTGTAATCCAAAGCACTGACTGCAAGATGTAGGACAGCAAAAAAGGAATTATATTTGTATTTGTTGTTTTCCTTTGGAATTAATTTAACACAAACATTTAAACACATTCAATATGAAGAAAGTGTGTCACCTTCTGCTTGCATTATCTGTTGTTAAGTCAAACACATTTCAATAAACTTGTACTGAAGCATGTGTTTCAATTTAGGACTCTACTCTCTTCAAATTAGATTTTGAAGAAAAAAAAAAGACTTAAAACAGGTAAATTAATTGAAAAATGTACTTGTTAAATGTCCACCTAGGTTAAAATATCTATTATATTTATGAAAAGATGAAAAACCTTTAATCATACATATGGTCTTACTTTAGAGGCAAATGTAAGAATTAGTTATCTATATTTCCAGCTCTCCTTTCAGCTTACTGCCAGATAGAAAGTTGGTAATTCCAGAAAAATCATGTCAGAGCTTCGTTCAAGGTATAAATCAAAATCTTACCTGTCTTGAATGATAAGAAGAGTGAATTTATGGCATCCTCCCCGACAGATTCACCAGGACACTACAAACACCCTTCCAGTAATGAGAGTGGAAAGATGACAAAATGCTGAAGAGCCATCATGATGCTATAAAAAAAATGCATGCAGGTAAAAGCAGTAGTACCAATCCCAAGTTCTCGGGAATCCATCATCCCAAAACATAATATTGCCTTTAAAATTGTTAGATCTGAAAAAAGCCAGACTCACATTGTATTTTTTTTAACCATCTCTTTTTTGACAAGGCATTAGGGTGCAGCCACTTCAACATTCCTCTGCAAGTGGAAAGTCAGAGGTTTTTAGGAGGGAGTGGGGCAATGTGAAAGCTGAATTCTCACTCAAGATACTAACAAACCTAAAGATAACACACCCAGATAATATTAAGATTGCAGAAAATTGCATGAATAATGCAACTTCATATTGTAATCAAAAATTCCTGGGAAAAAGGAACCATCAAGTCATCTGTGAAGAACAAACTGAACTGTACTAAAACAGTGCTGAAACAGTACTAAAATAACTGTATTGAAATCAAAACTTCAGCTAAGCCAAGGCATTGTGTTCGAAGACCAAGAGGCTGAGAGCATGAGAAAGCAGGAAATTTTCGTGATGCCGA
>JMFS01135615.1:0-23049 GCA_000699545.1 Podiceps cristatus | reverse complement strand
CCCAGACCTTTTTATGATTCTATGAATCTATGAATTGAATTAATTATATTGAATATAAGAATTATCACAATTTGAAAGAGTCATTATGCATAGCTGAAGATTACAGGAAAGCAGAAGGGAATGCATTTGATTTTAGCATAGAAAACAAAATATTATTTGTCATTAATTTATTAAGCAAAAAATAGTAAAACATAACTTGTTCAGTATCAGATGCTCTTGAGTATCATTCCTACACGTTTTTCCAAAAAGTTCTTGGGACTAGTACATTCCTCAAATAAATCAGAGGAACCACAAGAAAAGTTCTTAATGGGTGTTAGTCATTGATGCAAGTTTGATCAGAGAGATGAGATGAGTTCAGATGAGAATCAAGCAGGATTTTCAAGGAAGGTAACACACCAAGAAAAAGCAAACGCTTTGCAGTAGCATTGCATAATACAAGTTAGTAGATGTCTCTCTGATGCACTTGTGGTCAAATACCAATACAAATTCCTGACCAAACAATTGCATGTCTTAAGTAGCACTGGTATAAAATAGGTCCAGCTGCTGTTGGTTGTAATGGTGGTACTAGCAGCATTTTGTAAGTGTGCATGGATGTCATTTGAAGCCATTGGGCATCTAGCAGCACTGCAAGATAGGTAGGAGTGTGCGAATGAATCTCTACAGTCTGACTCAGGATGTTGTATTTTTTACATAGTGTTATAGCTGTATTTGGAGCATTAAAAAACAAAGCTCACATTTTTAGAGTTCATGTTCTAAATGAAAGAATCAGAGCATAATGGGTAATAGGTAATGAGAACTATTTTTCTGGACATGTGAGTGGCAATTTTAGTAACAATTTCATGCTTTTATCACCACCAGATAAATACATGGTTATGTCAACCTTTTCAGTAAATTAACATTTACTTGATAATTTTAATATTACATGTATTACACTGAGTTTTTACATTACAGCTTTAACATTGAAGTTGCTTATTAAAAGAAGGTCAGTATTTTTAATAGAACAGCAGCAATAACAAAGAAATCTGAAATCACTTTGATGATATGAGCAGGTATTCTTGTGCAGGAAAGCTGTACTGTTGGGGCAGTGGAATAGGCCTGAGTAGGTAAATGAGCACCGCATCAAGAAAGGTGGCTCTCTCAGAACTACACAACAGATTGGTATGGAACAGAAACTTTTGCACAGTGCCCTGAACATTAGGCTGTGCAAATTATTCTCTGTTCCTGGGTTGCCAATGAACAGTTTAATTTAAAACTGACCTCTCTCCTCTGCATGTCAGATAGCTGGAATAGGATTGGAGCTGTAACTGGATGGCAGATGCCTTTTCTGTAAAGTACTATTACAGTGCACAGAAGTTCTTGGGCAGAGTACTATAGTGATGTGACATTTCTGCAAATCACAAAGCAGATTCCTAAATCAAACTTGTCCTTGATGATCACTTGGGATGTTAATAGATTAGATTTTAGCTACCCCTTATGCTGTATAATAAATGTCTTCTCTTGTGCTCTTGCCTTTTTACCTACCCATGGGATTATTATGGTACTCTAATAAAACATCAGGAGTCTGCAGTTTATTCCAGGAGGGATTTCGCTCCTGTTTTCATCTTTTACTGCCAATCAGCAGCCTTACAGTGAAAGGTAATTAGATTATCCTCTAGGTCTCTTCCCAGACTCCACTGAGTGCATATAAATTCAAGGAGTCAAGTTTGCTAAAGGACTGTGCTTGATAGACTGTCATGGCAAAGCTCTGAAACAAAACTCTTCAAAGGTATTTCCTGGAAAAAGTCCAATTAATTTTGTTTGTTTGTTTGCTTGTGATTTCTCTTTCTAAGACGCTTTTTCTCTCAAAAACATGGCTAAAACAAGTATAGTTCCACTGTTGTATATAGTTGGTATTAAGCATGCATATTTTATGAGTAGAGATAGAATCTGATACCTTGATTCAAAGCTGAGTTCCTTCTGGCTAATGTAAGACCATCAGATCTACAAGATACTTTTGCAGATACCTGTGCAACCCACTTATCTTCATTAAGGATGTGTAGATATATGAGATAACAAAATTATATGTTCATTTGGAACAATATGTTGGTTTTATTGTGAAGCTTGCTGGAAAAGAGTATCTAGCTATTAGCTCTTTTTTTTTTACCTTCCTTGCCTGTGTATTGTTAAGCAGTAAAATCTTACTTCCCCCATAAAGGCAACAGATATGAATCATCTACACAGAAGAAACTTCATGCAGTAAGAACTTGCAGTTTCTGCAAGTCATGTTTCTGACTACAAGTGCAGTTTAAATGCATCATTAGCAATCATTACTGTGGAATGATAAAAGTTTTAATGTAAAAGGTTGTCTCTTTGTGAATTAAAAAAAAAAAAAAAAAAAAAAAAGGAAAAAGAAAAAAAACAACCAAAGGAAAAAAAAAACCAAACCTGGTTGAATTAGTACTCATTCCCTGCATAAAGGCATTTAAGAAGGTCTGACCACTGCTTAAATTAGGTTAGATATTGGGTCACTGGTATGTTGCTCAAGTTAAGTGATCTAAATTAATCTGTGCTAAAAGCTTGCATGGGCTTAAAAGATCCAATTAAAACTATTGCAACTTTTATTCTGAAGGCAAGGGCTTAGAATCAGAAAACAATTATTCATTAAAGACCTGTAATTAATCTTCCTCTTTCTCTTCAACAGTTCTACATTGTTCTTTAAATTACATTTTTAAGTCATAAACTAGTCCATAGTGCATCCTTATGCAGTCACCCTCCTACTTGAATTGCTTTGTTATTGCTTCTGTAAGTTTTGTAGGTGCTTTAAAGTCATCTCTTTTCAAGATGTCTTTGATCTCTGTTTTCAGTTTTAGCCATTCATTACTGGACATTTTGATTTTTAATCTCTTTCTTCCTAAATCCCTGTACCTCCTTGATGTTTTAGCCATTTTTTCCTTGTTCCATTTTTGCAATTAGGAATTAACTAATATGCAGAAAGTAGAGGAACAAACTTCCTAACAGAATAATCTGTCCAGATAATTTTAAGCATTTATTATGTTTTACACTTGACACTTCAGAATTTTGGAGAAATTAAGTTTTCCTAATGCTGTATTTTTTGTAAAAAGTTCTATCATTTTATCATTTTTTTTCTTCAGTTATGAAGACCATGGCAAAAATATATTAGAATTTTGGTGGGAAACTCATTTTCCAACAGAGAAAAGCTGCATTTGTTTAAAAAAAAAATACAGAATGAACTAAATGGAATAGGAGAAGAGTTTTATTTGGCCCAGTTCTTTTGCAATTCATATTTAGGCAGATGATATTAAAAATCTTACCTTTTTTTCCCCCCCCCCCCCCCCCTTTTTAGCTCTATGTACCTTTGTCTTACAATTGTTCTGTTCTTAGCAGGCATTGAAAATGAAAGGGAATTTTCTGTCTATATGTTGTCTATATATGTGTATTACAAGGTTACTTTTCATTTTAAAAATATATTATGGAGGAATACTACTTCTTTTGTACTTATTTTACTTCATATGTTTTCCTGAGTCACTTGGAAATAGGACTACCTATAGGAAAAGATGCAGGTTTGGGGAAGATTTTATTGATTATTGCTATGTTTAGCTCTGCATCTGAAATATGCCTGCTCTTATGCCTCACTGTCATGATTTAGGTCTAATTTTGTACTGTTCATTGACACCAAATGCTAGTTGGGAAAGTATTTTCTGCCTTTCTTCCCCCTCTCCTCCCCCACCCCAGGCAGTGCGAAACCACCAGTGGGATCCTCATGGAAGTTACTGTTTAGTTAAGTGTATGTTTTCAAATACTGCATATATCTCAAAGAAAGGACTTTTGATGTTCACCTCTTATGTTTCTTCTTTTGTATGACTTTTGAATATGAGCCAGATACAATGCTGAATGTGTATTCTGTTAAATGTGGGTTGGGCTGCTGTGGGAATTCAAGTGCTAGAGAGATGGAGATTCCTCCCCAACGAGTGTAGAGTGGGTGTAACCACTGTGAACAGTGCTATAATACTCAGGTTGGATCTGTGGGAAGTCACCATCATTTCTAAAGAATCAGTGAATTCAGAGTAATTGAAAATGAGGTCTATCATTGCTTTCAGTTATCCAAAGGGATCAGTTTAAGTGGTTTTGCTCATTTCCATGGAATTTGAAATAAGTTCACAGAATCACAGAATCAAAGAGGTTGGAAGGGACCTCTGGAGACCATCTAGACCCCCTACTTCCAAACCATGCAATTCCTCCAACTAGGTCTTTGAAGAGGCTGAAGTTAGCTCTCCTGAAGTCCCAGGTTATAATCCTACTTAGTGCCCTGCTTCTTCCACGCAGGATCCTGAACTCCACCATCTCATGGTCACTTCCACCAAGGCTGTCCCCAGCCCTCACGTCCCCAACCACACCTTCTTTGTTTGTTAGCATGAGGTCCAGCAGCACACTTCTCCTGTTCAGCTCCTCCACTACCTGCATCAGGAAGTTACCATCAGTGTTCTGAAGGAATCTCCTGGACTGTGTGTGCCTTGCTGTGTTGTCCCCCCCCTCAACAGATATCAGGGTGGTTGAAGTCCCCCCGTGAAAACCAGGGCCTGTGATCATGAGTTCCATAAGAAGGCTGTCTGGCCCTTTAACGAAGCAATCTAATGATCCAGATTTTTTTCCTGGAGAAAGAACTACCAACTCTGATTCTATAATATAATATAGTTTAAAAGACCTGGGACTTCTTGTTTATTTTTTCCTTTTTTTTTTTTTTTTCCCTCCTTTAAATCAAGATCATTTCAATTTCTGTCCCATGCATGTTTGCATTCCAGAGCGCTGGAAAGACAAAAAAATAGAAGGTAGAAACTCAAGACATCCACTCAGTATGTCATGAATAAGGCATACATAGATGCTGCCTTATCTGTTTCTCTGAAGTCTTCAAAAACGACAAACAGATCTCTCAGCTATTATTTTCCTATCTTTAGCCAGTCAGGAACTTCTCAGCTGTCACATGGTGAAGGCAGCAACAGAATAAACTGGTGAACTTTTCCTGCTGGTAACTGAGAACCAGAGCAAAGCACAATAGCTACAAACTTATGACATACAGAACTAATGAAGGGGATGTATGAAAAAATAAATTACTTCACTGCAAGATGCTTGTATGGAACTGCTGTTCCGCACATTGTGAAGTAAGAGTGATTAATGTTCAACTCGGGCTGCCTGTTTTTAAAGGTTTGGGGTTTGTATTTTTTCTAAGTCTCAGGTCCTTGATGTGGGCAGTATGTTATAATCTCATTGAAGTGTATCATAAATTGATTTTTTTAATGGATGCTGAACTTTGAAATCAGGGTTTTAGACTGTAAGGCTTCTGTAGAAATAGTAAGAATGATTTTAAATGCATAGGCAAGTTCATCTACACTGCATTTATAGATATTTTCCATTTAAAGGTATGGCTTTTCTATTTAAAGGAGTTAGTTTCCATGCTCAGAGAAGTGTTTTGCATATTTTTAAGATCATTAATCTCTTCTAATGAAAAGTTTTATTTGGTTTTAAGTAAATTGATACTTTAGCAAATTTTACCTATTAATTTGTTTTCATTAATTGTCTGGCTTTTAATGTCTATCAGAGTCAGTAAAAACTAGTTATTTAATTATTTATAACCATCTGTGTTCATGAAAAGAAAGATATCTAGTAGGTGGGGAAACAACCTTTCTCAGGAGAAATTCTTCTGATATTATTCACAGTAGAAGAGCATAAATTGGGAGACATGACTGCAGGGTCTTCAAAATTCACACACATGCTCTGCTAATGCTTGTATTTTAAGTTTCCACCATTACATTATTTGTTTTGAGCTTCACAGGTGATGGCATCAATGGAGACAGTGTGAAAGCCAACAACTCTCTTCCTGTTGCCAGACTTTGAAAGGTGCCTTTGAAAAATGCCTTTGAAAGGCAGTTTTTGGCTGAATTACCTGATTTTCCTACCTCAACTCCATGCAGCATGCTGTCTAGCCATAAGAGAGGGAAACTATTCCCAGTCATCTAATAAAGTGAGGTACAAACATGTTTATTAGATGTTTTAATTATTATTCCATAAATAATTTGATGTGCCAACTAAAGTTTATCATAAGCAAGACTAGCCACTGAACTGCACAACATATTATTCAGAGCAGTACTTCAAACTCTACATCCTGAGGTTGAATTGCTATTTTTACTCACCAAGATTAATGTAAGTGAGGCATTCCAAGGCATATAGAAAGAAACTTTACCTTTCTTCAGGGCTGTGTTGCTTAGATAGCTTGCTTAGAATGCAAAGCACCTAGTTGCATTTATTTAAAGAAAACTAATACCAGCAACATAATGGGAAGAATCTAAGGACAAAACCAAAACTCTAGGTATGACATTTCCTTCCCAAGGGCATAGTTTCTTCCCTTGCCCCATCTTTTTATCCAACTAGTATTTGCTTTGCAAACAAAACCAAAACTCTAGGTATGACTTCTCCTTTCCAAGGAGATCTCCATCTTTTTATCCAATTAGTATTTGCTCTGCAATATGCTTGTTAAAATAGTAAGTTTTAAGTATTTTTGACACTGATACTTCTCAGCTGTATAACTAGAAATTGGAAATCTTTGAAAGTCATCTGTTTTCTGTGAACTCAAATGGTTTGATGTGCAGATGTCACCAGGAGATTCTTGTGAACTGTTTGGTTTTTGGCAGTCCAAAGTCTTTCTTGTGCTACTTCTGCATATGAGCTATTTGGACATATTGTTCAAATTTACTTACTCCAGTTAGATGTCTGCCAAATAGTACTTGTCCTTGCATAAAAAGAGAGTTTGTAAAAATGCATTTATTCTTTTTATTAGGAGGTGCAACGTGAAAAAAATGTATTTTTTATTCCAGCATGCATGAACACCCACAGAAAAAAAGACCAATTACCTTACCTTACCTTTATCTGTTTCTGAATAACTCATTTAATAAGCTTTTGGATGCTTACTTCAATAGCAGTCAGTAATGCTTCATCAACAAACAGGCTTAAAATATACCACCAGTCACACCATTTGCTTTTGTAAATAAAACACAGAAACCATATAGGATACACTCAAGTTAGTTTATTTGTGCTGATCTGCTCTGAAATTAAGTTTAAAAAAAAAAAAAAAAAAAAGGAGAACTTGTAACCCTTTCTGTTTATTTGGGAAGCAGCTTTTGTCTCACTGCTTCATCCTCTGCCTCATCCATATACTGTTTTATCCATTTTATATGAGGAATAAAGATACAAAGATTTTTTTTCCAAAGTTACCTATGAATTTCAGTTTATATCTTCTTTTCAAAGTGTCTCAGGCTTTTAGGAATTTTAATGCTGTGGAGCATCATTTTCCAGACAGCACACTCCTTTTGAAAATGAGGCTTGTGGTTCTCAGCCATATTCATCATGAAGCATTGCGTTAAAAATTGCAGCACTAATTCCAGATGATCTGGTATGAGGTCATGTCAAAATGTAATACCATCCAGAGCTACTAGTTTAGGATGCTGTCTAGTTCAGGCAGTCTAGCTGTATTAACCTCGGCACTACACTGACACATTTGTAGTGCTTCCATGTCTGGGATTCGCTTATTTTATGGTCAGTGTGGTTACCAGGGCATTGGCGCAGTGAGCAACGTATGCATAACCACGAGGCACGTCTGAAACCATTTCCCTTAGTCTTTCCTCATAGTCTCATAAAAATGTTTGTGTAAGAGCTGGGCATTGCCAAGCCTGCATCCAGTAACTTGGACACCTTCATACTGGTCGGATGTGCATTCAGAAGCAAATACAGTCTTCGATTTGAAGATAATAGGTTATCTCAACCTTTATGCCAAAACATTGAGGCTTGGAATTTTATACAAGTAAGGTCTTGCTCAAAAATCAGTTTGTCCTTTTCAAATGGACACTGAAGGCTTTGTACAGCTATAATTGACATGGCAAAAGGAAGCTGACGCTTTGTTAGAGGAAAATAGGTAGGAAAAGATACAAGCTGCTATACTCACAAAAGCATTTAGGTACTTGTAACTGAAATTGGCAGTATCAACCTTGATAGCTGTCAGAAATAGAATACTAGAATAAATGTTACAGATGTGTATCATAGGCATGGAACTGAGAGATCTGATGTCTTCATTCACAAATACAACAGTACAAATTTAGTAGAGAGTTCAGAAAACTTCTGGCATGACTGATGTTCTTGGATGAAGTTTAACAGAGTTAATGAGAAAAGAAACTGAATTTGCTGTGAGAGGTGGAATACACTAGATAACTACCTCCTTCCTAAAATTAGAAGTGAAATGCAAGGGGAAATAGATGATTTGTGGTAGCAATCAATTTAAAAGAAAGTTTTGAAATTGATAGAATGCAAATAAAGGTCAAGAAAACCCCAAATCTCTGCTGTCACTATAATTTAGTATTATTTAAATTCTAGCCAAGGTATTTCTTAACAGTTGTACTGCTTACCTTGCAGGCATGTTCAATGCTTTACCAAGGGAGGCTTCTCAGTTCCAGTAATTAGAAGTATGCTCTCTCATTGCAAAAATTGTATGGTACAGATGACTTATCTGAAGCTTCAGAGGATAAAACTCAACTGTGTCAAACTAGTTCTTCTTTACAATTATTAGCAAAAAATAAAAAAAGTAAAATTAAGAATTCTGCTGTTTGTATATTTTATATAGTCATATTCTGGTGGAAGTTTGGCTTCCATGTTTTATAAAACAGGTCCAACATTAGGATTCCTGCTTCTCTCTCTTAATTTTCATGGTATGAATTAACTGAGCAGGCATGCTATAGTTACCAGTCATTCCTTTTCCAAAATTCCTGCAAGTATGTGCTTAGTGGGTATATAGTCAGGAGTCAGACTCTAAGATAGTTATGGTGAGAGAATAATTTTGGTCCAATTTGTGGTCTATTGTTATGTATTTTCTATGGTAATGGGATTTTCTAGCTAAGATCAATATTTTTCATTTCTACAAGTGAGAAATTGTTATGCAGTACTTCATACAGTGGCACTAGGCTGTACTTTTTGTCATTGGTTTTTAAGCATAGCTCTTCAAAATTGCAATAGATTTGTAAATGAAGCATAGAGTTTGAAGATCTGTCTGTCTTTTAGGCTTTTTTACTTCAAAACAAAACAAAAAATCCTAATAAACTTTAGTGGAACTTCTCCAAAACTAAAACAATTTAGGATAATTTTTACCTTTAAAAAAAACTTGTATAAAAATGTTTAATACAGGTAGGCTTAGGAACAAATTTGAAAATGATTTTTGCTAACTGCTCATAAATATCCTATTCAATGTCTTTGGTATAATATAATTTTAAAAGTAGAATTGGATAGGCACTTTTTGAGAAAAATAAACTTCGGATGCATGAAGAGAGGTACAGGTATACGATGCTTGTTTTGATTTTGCTGTTAACTCAGCCCATTTCAAGGGTGAAGAATTAAGCATTTGTTGAGATCAGGGTTGTACCTGCAGTGGGAATTAGGAAAATAAGCTAGAAAATAATTATTTTGTGATACATCTTTAGTGTGGCTTGCAAATGGCTGTGGAAGGGACCAGGGAGTGAATGACTGTCTCTTGTCTTCCCTCCTCTAAGGAGGGGTTTATGGAGGAACAAATCAGAAAAAGCCTTTTGTGGGAACTTGAGCAGTTGCCAGCCCTAGAGCAGAAGGGTATGAAGTGAGAGAGGAAACTCTCCTCTTACATTTCTGTGCTTCTGGACACTATGTGGCTCAGCACTAGCCGCAATTTGAGAAGATGCCTTTTCCCACCCTACAGTGAGAGTCTTCAGTGAATTGCTGTTACTTTTTCTCTGTGCAAAGTATAAAAGCTATTGAATAAGTAGAAAATAAAATACTTGTTTTTCAAAAATGTGATGAATCAGAATTTATACATATTTCATACAATGAGCTGCAAACACAGACTGTCACTGGTAGAGTGTTTTCCAGTTAAATTCTTTAGCCCTCTTCATATCTGTCAAGAGTTTTTGCAGTAGCAATGAGATGTCAAGGGGGTCTGAGCAGAAACATCATATCTTATAAAGAAAATCTTACAAAAGGAAAAGAATGGGAATTTCTTACCACAGTTGTCATTGTTTTGTCAGTCAGCTTCAGGTAAGGCATGTGGTCTTAGATAGCCTGTCAACAGATTTAATGACTTTACTGCTACCCTTCTGAGCTAAGGTGGAAAATTGCTGTGTGTCATGACAAGAACTACAAATGAAGTCTCAAATGCATACATAAAAGAGAAACACTTGAATGATTTTTTTTTTTTTATAATCTTTTCCATTCAAAATATTTCTATTTTTTTCATGGGAAAATGGAAGAGAGATAGTGTATATGCAGTTCCTTAGATGCATACTTTGATGAAGAAATTTCTTTTTGTTCACTAGGGAAAACTGATAAAATGTTAAACTTAACAGAAAGTAAACTGAAAACCAAGTTAAAAAGTAGCTAACAAAAAAACTTGCTTCTATTCAAAGAATTAAAAGTGTAGTGGAGGGGCACTTCCATTGTAGGACCTTCTTTCAGGGCCTCATCCTCACTCCTAAATGCAATATGATTTTGTCTGGAAAAATTTTTGTTCATGTTTTGAATTATTCTACCATGCAAAATGTTAATTTCACGTATTAAATACCCATAGTGGCTTTCATGTGCTGGAGTAGGTCACAACTGTTTTATTTAATAACTTAAAAATTCTGGGGACCTTAAACGTTTTTTAGGTAGAACAGCTTTTATATATTTGAAAAACAGATGAGAAACAATGAAATTCTTGCTTTAATTCCTGCTCAGTCTTCTCTTGAAAGAGAAAATACAGGCAATCCTGTACCAAGGGTTTTTTAATCTTAATTTCTAACATTGTATCTGTATAACTGTTTATCGCCTTATCATTCATTGTAACTCTTTTTAGAAATTTGGTAATATATTCTTTTGGCTCATAATCCTAATTTACATATGGACTGATATTGTAATGTTTGTCAAGGCTAAATTCACTGATTTCTGGAGCGGTTGTTTTCTCAATAACATGATTAAAACTTTCAGGATGAACTGCATTGGATCCTAGAATTTCAAGATCTGTACCAAAATGTACTTATTTCAATGTGCAAGCAAGCTTTCCACTTTTGTAAAGATGTTTTACAAGGAAAAATCAAAATCAAAATATAGTAATTGAAATTATTATGTTTTTCAGAGTTAGACTATGGAGATTTTAATGTATTTGTGTGACCATAACTCCCATTGCATGTGTATTCTCAGACATGAAACTTAACACTATCTAGCCAAAACTGTATGTGGGTTATGCAAAAGGGGGAAAAAAAAAAAAAGTAAAGCTGTGTGAGCTTTACATTTTTTACTTTCATACACTTAAGTTATGTTTTTGTAGATACTCCATCCATTTGGCTCAAGGAAAGATCAGTCAGAGTATCCAGAGTTTACCCAGTTTTAATCAAAACACCTAAGACCGGTTTATTCTTAAAACTCATGATCTGAACTTCTGGATTTTTAATAAGTAAATGTTTGATCACTACCCCTCAAAAATTAATCATGCACAGAGCAAGTATATGTCCAGCATAGAAATTCTATGTACATATATGCATGCTTGTTTGTATGTTATTTATGAGAAGTAGAAGAAAAGAATTTACTTGATTGGACAACACTTGAAGGCCTACCCTCTCTTACTCCTGTGGACTAAGGGAACGTTTTTGGCAGGTTAATTGTATACATCTTTCCACTAGGATCTTACTTGATTTCCCCTAAGGTTCTGTGAAGATGTTTCAATCCATATTACTTTTGCAGGTGAAGGAAGAACAAAAAAGGACATATCAACACTGAGTATTTGGGGCCTAAACCTAAGTCTCTAGTGTTTTCTTTTGTATCAGACAAAAAAAGTTGTACTGACCTTCATGTAAACTTAGCCTATGCCATGTTTAGAGAATTTTTTCTCACACAAGAATACCTGGTAGGATGAGGGAATTCAGTCCTGCAAATTCTGCTGTTACAGCTAGGGATTTCTTTGTCTCTTCTGTGATTACTGCTAACAAGGTTACTGCTTTCCTCAAAATACACCGCTTAGATAAGATACAGTAACTGCAGCTCTGAAATCACATATGATGAGTGTATATGAAGGTAAAAATCCAAAGGGACAGTGAGAAGAAAAGACCATGGTATCAGAGGCATTTTTTTACACCTCCTCTCCAGTGCTGCTGTTTTTTCTCTCCCAGCTTCTAAAGAGAGTAAGTAGCATAAGTCAGAAGCTTAACGTCTTTATGTTTATTCACTCATCTGTAAAATAGAGAATATTGCATGTGTAATACTGGTTTTAGGATGAACATGTTAATGTCTAAAAAGCTTTTTAAGAATGTAAAACACTATGTAAATATGAGATATTAGCATACCTTTCTACTTTAACAAGAGGGGGACATGCCGCAAGAGTTCATATGTTACTCTTGGAGTTCAACGCAGGCCGAAGTGTTTTTGAGAGCCATGTCCTGAGGGCATCTCTGAAATAACAAAAATCTTATACTCCAAACTGACTTCAATACACTCATGACTAAGTCTTGTGAGACAGGCTATTAAAATTGTTTCTTTCTCCTTCCTTAGTTACTTTGGTGACTGGTTTTGTAGTGAGTTGGACTTACAGACTGGGGGAAGTGCCTCACACTGTTTAAATTGCAGAATTCTTAGGTATATCTATCATCCATGGTAAAAATGAAACACCCCAAACCACACCACCTTCCTCATCTCATCCCACCTACCCCTAAACAAACTAAAGGTCTACCTTAGTTGAAAGCTCTTGTTGGCTGGAGGGACGGAACAGGAAGTCTCATCTATCTTGTTTACTTTAAGATGTACTAATACCATAAAAATATGTTTGCAAGGATGTCAAAATAATTGGTCTAGTGATTGAGCTAGTACCTAGTGAGGAAGTCTTCTGAGAGGTATGCAGAGACGGCAGAATGCAGAAGGCATGGCACCTTTGCATTACTTCCATTCAGAAGCTCTCCATCATCCAGAGAGCACAGTTAGGCCTTAAGTATTATAATGAGACAGTTTGTGCAGGTGAAGAGCTATGGCCCTCAGTGTTTATGTATTTCCTTGTTAATAACGTAGTAAATATCTTTCTGTTTAGAAAGAGGTTTAAAGTCTGCAGTATCTGTTGTCTTGTTCAGATCTCACATATTTCTGTTAAATAAATTAAAACCCCTTATACCTCTAAGACTGCAGCATAATGAAAAAAGATGACTTTGGTACCTGAAGTAAGCGAAGTTTGTTTGTTTGGGGTTTTTTTCCTCTTTTTTTAATTAAAGAATGGAAGCTGTTCTAGGCAGCTTCTGTGCAGTCATAAAATGTGTTGTGTCAGAGAAAGGACACTGTAAGGCCATTCAGATAAGTACTAGTACAATTGCAAATTTCATGTTCTTTTAAATGGTTCATACTATGGAGAAGACCAAAAATGTTACATCACTTGCTATATTTCACCTAAATGTGGTTTATACGTTTATTTTTTCAGAACAGAGATTAGACCTGAAAAAATGTGTCATTGACAACACCATATTTCCTGTTTTCATAAATAGTCATACACTTGAGGAAGCATTGACTAGTCGATGTGCTTTGTCTGTGGTATTACTTAATAAGCCCTTCTCATACATGCAGAGTTCTAATAATACTAAACTATAATTAAAATTGTCCCAAAATGTTTTAAAATGCCATCTAAGAAGCCTTAGCATTTAAAAATGCTCAGCTACTACTCTGCAGAAGACTGTGGGAAATGAGTCCCAACCAATAGTTGGCTCAAATGTTTTTGCGCTCTCTTTAATAAATTAATTCGTCCTTCATTTTAATAATGTAGAATTATAGCAGAACTATATTCATGTAGTTATACTAGTTTCTGATCTCTGACCACATAAATGTAAGGTTTTTCATTGTTTACATATGTCTGTGCTGACATTCTAGACATTCTAGGGAAGTGTTAGATAATCCTGTAATGGTTTCCCCCTAGCCCTGTGATGCTTGAAAACACGATAAATGGTAAGGCCTAATTCTTGTTGTACTTGTTCAGTTTAAAAGTAATAGCACTTTTGCTATTACTGGATAAGAAAAGCAGAATTTGTTCCAGGGCCTCTGATTTTTTTTTTTTTTTTTTTTTTTTCCCCCCAACACTGACAGAATTCCATTTTCTATCAGTTAAGTTGCAAAATCAAGGGTAAAACTGAATCTGAATTCAGGCTCGTATTACACTGGGATGTTTGTGCAGAATTCTGTACTACTTTAAGTCTGTGGCAAAATCATGTTTACTTCAGGAGCATAAGATGGAAGACAGTGAAATTGTTGCCTGAGACTGAAATAAAATGGAGTATACATACATGGCCTGCTAAAAAAAAATCTTATTTTGACCAAAAAAAATAGTTGGTAGTTGGTTTCATTCAATTCCCTGTATAGCATCTTATCTGACTATTAAAGGGCTTTTTTAATGGTAGAGAAGCCTTGAATTCTTAAAACTAAATAAAGACTATTCCAAAAGTTGAATATGTTATCATTATCTTCATGTTAACCATAATAATAGGCTAATAATTTATTTTTGATATTATCTCTGTAGAAGGTAAAATTAATAATATAGCAGAAGACAAGGTGATTATTTCTAAAGAAAAATCTTTAAACCTGAGACTGTGTTTTCTTCAAGTAATACCATGGTTGTCAGTAATAGGTACGTGGTGATTTCATGTAAATGGTCAGCTATAAAATAATAAACCTTCTTAGTTAAGATTTAAGTTAGTTGAGTGTGATGCATTTTTGTATCAAGGCTAGCAATAATACCTTGATTGTATGTTACTGGCTGGGACTATTACTATTAATAATTTATTTCAACCACCTTTTTTCTGAAATAGAAATTTGATAAAACATATTAATGCTGTTATGGTTTTATTTCAGAACCTTTTCATTATTTTAGACCTTTTTTATATCTTTTATAGTTCTAAAGCTTACTTGGTTTTTACATGAGATACTAAAGACAAATACTGTCTTCAGTGTCTTGTAAAATCAAGACAAAATCAAGAATGATCATATGCATAGTTCATTTTACTTAGCCTTCATAATAAAGTGAATAGCAGACAGGTAAAAGGTCTTTGTTTTGTCCTATTCATTTCTCACTTAGTTGTTTTAGGAAAAAGACAGTTTATTATTATTAATAATAACTTATTCCTACCTCTAATCTTACAATTAGGATCTTAGTTACTTTTTTTTTTTTTTTTTTTTAATATCCTAGATGAGTTTTATGGTTGTAGACTTACTGTTGGTAGGTTTTGTGTGTCAAAAAATTGAAGATAGCTGAACATACCATTAACTTGAACTCATGCTTGCCCTCAGTGGAAGATTGACTACACTACTCTTTTGATTTATTTTTATACAAAAAACTAATTTTATGAAGAATGTAGGCATACATTCAGTACTAATGAGGTACAAGCCTCTACAAATATTGTATAATTTTGTTATTCTAATGGAAATTAAGATTTCAAATAAGTATATATGACTGGGTATGTTTTAATTTATGATTATGTACTTTATAATCTTTTTTTATTTGATAAATGTGACTCTCTTGCATTTACCTAACACAGTGTGTGTTATGGCCTATGGTGTGGTATGGCTTTTCCTTGTTTAACAGCAGTCAATGTATTTTGTCTTCCTATTTCCTTATTTTTGCCGGGTATGATTTTCACTAAATATTGTAGCAAATTCTGGGGGTTTACATTCTAGGTTATTTTGTTTGAAGCACGTTTTTTAAATTGCTAATTACAACTGTGTGTCTTTTTCTTAAGACTTTATTATGTCAACAGAAAATACTAGGTTTAACTTACTTATTAACAGATACCTGGATAGGGTTCTGGGCTGATGTTGCACAGAAGCATTGACTACATTAGTGTTTCTTTTTCGCATTAAAGATACCTTAATCTATTCATATGCTTCTCGCACTTTATATTTACAATGTTGCAAACATAGATAAATCAATTTTGGTTTGTATTTAAAGCTATAATAGAGAAATACAAGAAAATAAGTCATCTTCCACAAAATGCTTCCTAGAAAGTGAATGAAATTAAATTTAAGCCATAAAACAGTATCTAAATGAGCATTATTTTCCTGGGGCTATTAACTGAATAGGAAAGTCACTTAAACATTAACTAGATTTTTCTCATGAACATTTTTTGACGGTTATTTGAGATCATGTTTGAATCAAATTTAGTTTTGGATTGCTTGTGTACATGGTTTCTCTATTTCAAAGGCAATTTTTTTTTTTTTAGCATTCTGCTGCAGAAAAAAAAAAAGGTCTAGGATCTAAGAAAAAAAGGTTTCAGTGTCAAGAATGTGAAAACCAAATGTTCATTATCAGTTTTAAAGATCTGATGATCTTATTCTCTTCAAATTGTTAGCCAAGGAAAGAGAATCTGGATACAGTAGTATAAAAGCTTTTGTGAGTTTACTAAGCATAATATTCAATTGTGCATGTACATAGTTTGTTAGGGCTAATTTAGTGAGATAATCAGGTTCATCCCTCCAAATCAGTGTATCTGGATCCTTTGGTGCTCATGCATATATTTTGTAGCTTAAAATGCTGAAATATTTCAGTTGCCAGTATAGTGTGCTTGCATACATCATAGTCACAGTTTGTGTTGCATATGTTGAAGTAATGAAGCAGCAGGAGATTTGTAATAGTTCCTGTGTGCAGTGGGAAGAGGAACAATCTTCCAGAATACCAGTGCCTGATGTTTTGGAAGAAAGTTACTGTAGCATTTAATCTTTACTTCATGAAAGCTCTGGACATGTAGTGTTTGTTGGATGCCAACTCTGACCTCAGGCATTAAAAATGGGTAGGGTGGATTCTTTAGGTCCTTGTTGTTGAAGTAAGTAGTTAGAAGTTTCTGAGTTTGGAAAATAAACCACCAAGTAACATAGCATTATCATCTCAGCCTGGCTGAAGCAGGTTTGGATGGGCCAGTCTGAGTGGTACAGCCTAGCACTGAAAACTGGAGGAAGTTAGGTTGTGTAGTTTTGCATCAATTTTTATTTAAAAATATTACTGCATTGTAAAGGTTTTATATTTTGCTGGTTACTAAAAACTGTGGTTGTATTAATATATGTCTTGAATTCTGGTTATTAATTTGTTACCTAATTTCAGTTCGTGCAGATCTCTGCAAAAAGTAACAGAAGGGACATCCTAGAAGCCACCTGCCAACAGCATCTTTAGTTGAACTTTTATTTTCCCACAAAACAATTGAGAAATTGAAGCTGAAAGATTTTTAGGGTTCAGGAAACATAAGAATTTCTGCAAAAACTGTAAAAGGAACTGAATAAGCAATAGAATTCAAAGCCTATAACAAGTTTAAGAAAATGGAAAAGGAAGCTCTATAAGGTAATTTATGCCCAGGTTTGGTTTAATATATTCTACTGAATTTTATACTATCTCCACAGGAACTAGTACATTTTCTATTAAAATCCTTCAGAATTCTTTTATTGAAACTGATTATTTTACTTTCAACACTCCGCCTATTAAAGCTAAGGAAGAATTTCTCTGAAGACATTTGCATCTATTAGCAAAGGAAATATATATACTACTAGAAAATACTTAACCTAGGACAAATGGGTGACAGCAGGATATTGAGCAATTAAGTCTGTGTTCTGAGAGAGGATGTAAGGGAAAACCCAGATAAATGTGACAGATACTTGGGTTGTCTAATTGAGCTGCTTAGACGTTTAGTTTTCTAAAGAAAATATGTATGTTTGGGATTTGACTCAATGCTTTTTAGCTGTAGAATGCTTTTTGAAGAAAATTCAAAATATTCTGTGGAAAGTAGGAGAAGGTGTTTTCCTGCATGAAATCTGCTTTTTTTCAGCAAAAATAGTGAATTCCCTAGTGAATAGATTGGAAGGATCAGGCACCAAGTACACTGACAGTCAAATGATAGACTACAGACCAAATAGAGTAAAAGGTCACTCCAAACAGTTACACTTAATTTCTGCTCTTCCTTAAACTATTGTCATAATTCTCTCACTTTGCTTCAGTGTCCTCTGTTTTTAGTGTGATCAGTCTCAGTGTAAATGTAACTGCAGTATATTTAATCAATTGTTTTTCATACTGTATAATTCAATTTTATAAATGCAGTTTTCAGTACTGACATTTGTTTTGTGGTGGTTAATTTTTTATATCTTCTGAACATTTTTTTCTGTTGAGTAATACGACGCACATAGTTATATCTTTAGGTTATTTACTCATAGGAAAAAATACAATTTTGTGTGTATTGTGCTAAGTTTCCAAACAGAACACCTCTGATGTTCAGTCTTCTATCTTGTAAAACTTAGATAAAGTTTAGGTGAACTCACTGATGAAAAAATACATTTTGAAGTTCATTTAATAATTGGTCTGGTCTACATTCTTGTGGGTGATCTATGTTTTCTATCTTGATTCCAAAATTTGGAATTGTTAGGTATGTATCTGTAATAATAATTCTATGCTGGAGACTGCTACTTATAGAGACATAGCAGACTAGCAGAAGCCAACAAAGGCATACATTTTAATCATTTAGAGCATATATGTGCAATACACTATTTCCAGGTTCTATGTATATATGTACATAAATACACAGTTCAATAGTAGTTAATGATGCTGATTCAGTGATTTAGTTAAAGGTAAGTGAGAGCAAATTGATTTTACCCATTCCTCATGTAACACAATTTTTTGGCTTTTCATTTGTTATCTATTTTTACTTTTTTATTTTTTCTCCCATTCCACTGGCTGATTATGGTCATCATGTGCTTAGCTGATGAAGACAGTGATATGTTTCAGACTGTTTTTCTAAGCTTTTCTTCAATATGAAAAGTAAATAATACTCTTCAGTGCAATACTATTTGAGACTGTTTGGCCTCCAGTGTTACAAAAGTAGATGTTTTTTTCCCCCTAGAATTCCTGTGTCTTTAATTTAACAGCATTATTAAATCTCATGCTTTGTCATGTTGAAGAAATTGGTGATCTGGAAAATGCAGACCAATTAATATCATGCTGCTGAATACTGAGTATTTTTATATAATAACTGATTACTGTCAGAGATAGGAATCTTACACCAGACTGATACACATAAAGAAGGTTGTCCCCACTGTTGAAAATAGGATTGAAGTGATAGGAAACTACAGAAGAATCTGCTTTTCAGTAGAAGATTAGGTACGTCAACTTTATCAGTGTATGTTCATTCTGTGTTTTAGTTAAGTTTGGTTTTGAGTTTGGTTTGGTTTATTTTTTTAATCTATTGCATGGGTGTTCTGGAAGCTGAGAATCATTGGCTAATTAAGCATTTTTAGCATTTCCTTCCTCAAAAAAATAAAACTGACTCTAGTTTTATTTTATTATCAATTTGGAAATATGAATGTTTTGAAACCTGATCTTGTCAGTTTGTCTGTAAGAATAAAAGACAACAATCTTTCAAATTAAATGGGGCATGCTAATAAAGTAGTACATTATGTACTATTTCATACCTCTTGATATCGCTAGAAAATAAATATTAAAGATATTTTCATAAAGGAATTACTCATAAGGTGTGATACTTTTCCACAGCTGTCACTGATCTAATTGTTGTGGTGCTCACTAATGGTCAAAAAAAGGCAGAATTTGACAGATGGTTTGTAAATTATTTGAAGGGTCTCTCTCTTAATGTTACCTTAAGCATTGCTATAGGTGGTATCAAATCATACCATACCCATGTTTTTCCTCTAGAGAACCTGTAAGTCAATAGACTTTTGTATTGAGCTCCCTCTCCTCTCCACAGAGAGATGGCTCTCTCAAAATAAGTTTGAAATAGGATGATAGCACTGATGAGTTATTCTATAGGCAATTAAATCTCTGGATTGGTAGCCCTTGTCCTTATGAGAGATTTCAACTTCTCAGACATCAAATGGGGTACCATACTGCTGTGACAAGCAAGTCTGGGAAACTCCTGAAGTTTGTGGAGGATGATAATATTTTGTCACAAGTACTCAGTAAGCCAACTAGGAAAGATGTCCTCCTAGATCTGTTATTTGTGAATAGAGAAGGACTCCTGGGCGATGTAATGGCAGGTGGCTGTCTTGGCCACAGTGATCATGAAATTGTCAAGTTTAAAGTTTTTGGTAGAGTGAGAAAAAAATTCAGTGGAGTTTCTACCCTGGATTTCAAGAGAGCAAACTTTAGACTACTCAAGGAGCTAGTTAGCAATGTCCCCTGGGAAACTGCTTTTGAGGGCTATGGGGTCTGTGAGTGCTGGTGAGTTTTGAAGAGCCACACTTTAAAAGCACAGGAGCAGGCAATCCCATTGTGTCAGAAGTCAAGTAAGTGGATGAGACCACCAGTTTGGCTGAACAGGGAACTCTGCTTGGAACTTGGGAAAAAAGAAATTGTATGATCTCTGGAAGCAAGGTCAGGATTCGCAGGCAGGTTACAGAGCTGTGGTTTGCATATGCAGGGAGAAGACACAAAGGGTCAAAGCTCAACTAGAGTTAAAACCAGCCAGTGTTGTGTCAGACAACAAGAAATGCTTTTTCTACTATGTTAATAACATGAGGAGGTCCAAAGAAAATACTGGACCGATACTTGCTGAAGATGCCTCTGCTTTTTCTTCTTCCCTTTTTGTTAGGTATTAAGCACCTTTTTTGCCTCAGTCTTTAATAATGCTGATCGGCCTGGGACTGCCTGTTCCCCTGAGTTGGAGGACTATGACTGTGGGAAGAGTGACTTCTTATTTATGGACACAGAAATTGTAAGGAACCAGCTGTATCTGTTGAATGTTCCTAAATCCATGGGGCCTGATGGGATTCATCCCAGAGTACTGAAGGAGCTAGCAGATGTTACGACAGGACCCCTCTCAATCATCTACCAACAGTCTTGGGAGTCTGGGGAAGTACCCACTGGCTGGCAGCTAGCCACTGTTATTCCAATTTACAAGAAGAGTGTGAAGGAAGACCTGGAGAGCTACGGACCTGTTAGTCTAACCTCAGTACCTGGAAAAACTACGGAGAAGATCATACTGGGTGGTACTGAAAGGCATTTAAAGTACAATGCAATCATCAGGCCCAGTCAATGGGGGTTCACAAAGGGAAAGTCTTGTCTAACTAGTTTGATACCCTTCTATAATAAGGTCACCCTAGAGGGGAAAGTAGTGGATGTCATTTTTCTGGATTTTAGTAAGGCTTTTGTTACTGTCCCTCAGAGCATCCTTCTGGACACATCCAATTATGAGATGAGCAGGTAGACAATGTGCTGGGTGAAAAACTGGCTGTTCTGGGCCCCACTGGTTAAAAAGAATGTTGAGGTACTTGAATGTGTCCAAAGGAGGGCAACAAATCTGGGGAAGGGGCTGGCAGGCGTGTCCTCTGAGGAGCGACTGAAGAATCTGGGTTTGTCTGGTCTGGAGAAAAGGAGGCTGAGGGGCAACCTCCCTGCTGTCTACAGGGGATGTGGAGAGGGAGAAGCTGATCTTTTCTCCCCAGTACCCAGTGCCAGGACGCATGGGAATGGCTCAAAGCTGTATCTGTCTGGGAGGATCCGCGTTCACATGAGAAAACATTACTTCACCGAGAGGGTGGTCAAACCCTGGAACAGGCTTCCTGGAGAGGTGGTCAATGCCCCAGGCCTCTCAGTGTTTAAAAGGCATTTGGACAACACCCTGAATGCCATGCTTTAAGTTTTGGTCAGCCCTGAAGTGGTCAGGCAGTTGGACTGAATGATTGTTGTAGATCCCTTCCAAATCAACTATTCTATTCTCTTCTTCCTACGTCCTCCTTTCCTTATCAGTACATGCTGAGGAAATCTCTGAGGACATTTCTTCCCAGACCTGCACTAGCAGAAGGCATTGAATACCCATAACCATGTCCCATCCTAGGCACTGGCTCTGTCACATTGTGGGAAGGAGGCATGTACCTGCTGATGGGGGTGAGGGTTCTAGATCGTCTCAAGATAATTTGACCATCAGAACAAATTTGCAAAAAGCAGGTATGAAGTATAGGTTTTGAAAGTCTTCTATGTTCATCCAGTTGAGATGAGTTTCCATAGGATGGCAAAACCCCACATCTCAGACCCTAGTGAGGCTCAAGGATCAAGCTATCAGTCTGAAGCAGGACATGCTCCCCCACTAAATCGTTGCAAATCTTTTGGAGGTGAGCAATACCTATTCATTTCCTTGTGGATTTTTTTTTTTCTCCTTGGACTCATTTTTAGAACGCCTGAGCTGTTTTCTTTGGAAAAGCATGCTAAAACAAAAGAGCATGAGAACAACAGTACTCCCTCAGAGCAAAGGTCCATCTGTCCCAGTACTCTTGTCTCCAAAGGGGCCAACCAGCAGTGTCTAAAGGAGAGCACATGAGCAGTGCAAGGCTACTTCTGTCGGGGTCCTGGGGGCGCCCATAGGCCTCAATGGCTGGGACCAACCTCCCCTGGGACCCCCATCCCCACCGTCTCCTGCCAGGGGACGTGGTGTCTCAGCTCAGCCCGGGGCCTTCGGTCGCTGCCTGAGCCATGTCGTAGCTGTCCCCGTCTCTGCCCCTGTCTCCTGATGGGCCTGGGAGCTGCCCTGCAGAGGGGCTCTCCTGGGGGGAGCCCTCAGGCCTGGGTCAGCAAGTGTCATGCACAACTCTAGGCATAACATAGCATAACTATTCTAGTCTATTCTAATCTAGGCTGTGCTGTACTGGTGCTTGGGGTTATGCCTTCCCAGGTGCAGGACCCTGCACTTGCCCATGTTGAACCTCCTCTCTGCCCAACACTCCAGCCTGTCCAGACGAGACTTACCTGTCTGGAATGTGAGGGGTTTTTCAGCACCAAAAATACTTTCAAGGACTCAAATCACAAAGGTTACAAGTGGAAACAGGATTTTATTTTATTTTTCTGAATCTGTTTAAGACCTGATGCTCACAAGCATGAACACAATGGCCACGTGTAGCCAAGAAGAATGAGGATTGGTACCAACCATACATAAATGTAGAAAAAGAAGATGTCATCTGTGGTACAATGGCATGTTTTCCGAAGTATGACACATATCAATGACAAGAGCACACTTT